>VXBI01010997.1:223408-237520 GCA_013397375.1 Toxostoma redivivum
GAGCCCCGAGGATTGGGATCAGAGCTGGGGAAGGGGTTGGGACAGGAGCCGGGGCATGGGGTGTCCCAGGGGGGAGGGTACTGCAGCCCCCCACCCTCCTGAGCTCCCTTCCCACCTGTGATCCCAGGATTCCATGACAATGGGCACGGGGGCATCGCGGCTGGTACGTGCCCAGGCTGGGAAGGAAGCAGGGAAGGGAGCCCAGGAGGGTGGGGGGCTGCAGGCCCCACGCAGCAGCCGGGCTCTGCAGCAGCCCTATAAATAAACACACCCACACACCGCGACACAGCCGGGATGCTGAGGGGAGGGGGGTGGCTCTGAGCGCATCCAGCTCGGGAATAACGGGACAGGAGCAAGCACAGGGAGACGCTGTGAGGGTGCCGGGAAAGGCAGCCAGGAGGAGGAGGAGGAGGGAAGGTCCCTGAGGTGCTGGCAGTGCTGGGGCTCTGCAGGGCACACACAGAGCTGAGGCAGCCTCCAGCAGGAGAGTGTCTGAGGGGACAGTGTGGCATTAGGGGACATGAGCCTCCCGATTGTCACTGAGTACACACACACACACCCCATGTGCTCTCCATTGCTCCATCCCTGTGTGCCAGCTCCCTGAATTCACCTCTGAATTCACCCCACACTCCTTGGTCACGGCATGTCCCCAAAACACAAGGACCTGTGTTCCCCCACACGTGTCCCCATCCCTTGTGCTAGTTCTGTGTGAGCACCTCTCCCTCCTCCCCACCGTGGAAAATCACCCTCACATTGCCCGGGGGAATGGCAGCTCCCTTCCCCAGGGTCTGCCTCCATCCACCCATCCTGCCTCCATCTCTCCTTCCTCCATCCCTCCATCCTTCCTCCATCCATCCCTCCTTCCCCCATCCCTCCTGCCCCCATCCCTCCCTCCGGACGGCCCCGTGTCTCCCCAGCCCTGCCAGCCCTGCAGGCTGCCGTCCCACCGCGGTCTGGGCAGCTGTGAGGACAGGAGGGGACGTGCCAGGGGACGTGCCATGTCAGAGGCCAGGGCTGGCCCTCGCTGCCTGGCAGCGGGAGCTGGGATTTGCTGCAGGGCCGGGTAATTTCCCCTCGGCTCAGCGCTGGCCTCCCGTTGTGGCAGCGGGGGCTGAGCGCTTGATGGGCAGCTCGGGATCGCAGGCTCAGCCCCCTCCGCCCCACCGGGGCTGCTCGGCGGCCTCGCAGCTCGCCCAGCTCGCCCACGGGAGGAGGTGGATGTGAGCAATGGATTTGGGGTGCTGACAGGCCAGCAGCGGAGCCCTGCTGCTCCCCCATGGCTGTGCCGGGCATCCCGCGGCGCTGGCAGCAGGGGATGGGGTGGAGGCTGCAGGAGGCTGCTGGAGGCTGGGATGAGTCCCCTCCTGCGGGACAGGGAGAGCTGGCAGTGCCAGCAGGGCAGAGGCGTGGGTGCCGCGGCCCGAGCATCCCTCCCAGCAGCCCTTTAGCCGCGCGGCGGGCCCTGGCCTGCGGGGATGATGGAGCAGATGATGCTCCTGGTCTGAGGCGAAAGGCAGAGAAGAGTTGCCATGGAGACCGGCGATGTCATTTTAAGGAGGCACGGAGGCATTTCCACCCACCCCTCCCGGATGAACCCCGACAGCGGGAGGCCAGAGGGGCGGGGTGGGGGTGACTCGTGTCCCCTCATGTCCCGGGGGGGGTTGGCTGGTCCCCAAAGGTGCCACCTCACGTGAGAGCCGGCGGCGAGGCTGCAGGCAGGGCTGCTTGCTCAGGGCGTGCCCCGGGGCCAGCCTCCCTCGGGGCCAGCTGAGAGCAACTGGTGGCACTGGGACAGGGCCATGGTGCTGCCCGCCGGGACAGAGGCCAGGACATGCCCCCCTCATTCTGGGATGGCTCCCTGTGCTGGGGAAGGGCTGTGAGTGATGACCGAGGGGCTGGAGTGAAAGCAGGAGTATCCAGGATTCGGGGATCGTTTAAGATTTCGTTCAAATGAAGCTTTATGTATTGGCAACCCCTCCTTTTTCTGCGACCGGCGGGAGCAGCTCGGCCTCTCAGCACCTGCAGGCAGCTCTGGAGCCTCTGCTGGAATCCCCTCTGCATTCCCAGAAGGGAGGAATTACCCCAGTGGGGTTGGATGTAGCAGCACTTCCAGCAAGGAAAACCAACCCCAAATAAAGAGGGGAAAAGTGGATGCAAAATTCAGCCCCCGCCCCGCTCACTCCATCTCCCAGGGGGCAGCCCCAGGGCCAGCGCTCGCTGCTCGTGGGCTGTTTGCTGTCCCTCCCCGTGGTCAGCTGTCCCCTGGCCCTCCGGGGGTCCCCCCCGCGCTGTCACCCGGCGGGCCAGGCGGGGACACGGCACGAGAGGCGGCCAAGCCTGGGCGCAGCAAACAGGAATGGGTGGGGATGAGGGTGGCACAGCTCCGGGAGCGGTGCTGGCACCGTGACAGCGCCAGGGCCATGCGGACGGGTTGGGGACATGCCCCAGAGCCCATGCTGGCCCAGAGCAAGGGGACAGGGACCTCGGGCGCGGTGTGAGGTGTGCGTGAGCTTCACTCCTCGAGGGGTGTGCGGGCGAGACGAGCTCAGACTGCAGCAGAAAGTGATGGCACGGAGCCGGAGTCAGGAGCGGGCAGCCCGGGGATCCCTGGCTGGATCCAGACCCACCTCCCAAAAGCTCCCGGAGCTCTTCCCCCTCGGCAGGGGCAGTGCCAGGGCTTGGCACGCAGCAGCAGCAGCCGCCCGGCCGGGTGGGAGCAGCTCCTCCTGCCATGCCTGCCAAGACTCCCACTCCCGAGACTGTACGACAGGAGAAAAGGGAACAGAAATTCACGTTTTCACATTTAGCTTTCCTTTGTACTCAGCTAATTAGCGCCTGAGTCTGGTGATGTCATTAAAGCAGCACTAAGTCTTTATTGGGGTAATTTAATTTTCCCTTTCATATCAGGATGATTTCCTTTGTTGGGGTAGGTGCTGGAGAGGGGGAAGGGCCCATGCAGACAATTGCTATTGTCAGGATAAATAATTCCCCAGTGGATTGACAAGGGGGGAGGTGGGCTGGGGGGCTGGGAGCTGTCACTCAGCCGGGTGGCAGCAGGAGCCGGCCAGCCCTGCGGGCTCTGGGTGCCTCGGGAAGCCTCTCCCTGCTCCGGGTGGGCTCCTCAGTCAGCGAGGCACCTGCCTTGGCCGCTTTCCAACCGCTGAAAGCGCGATCGGGAGGTGGGTGGGTAAATCTGGGGGTCTCCCATTCAGCTCCCGCCCTTCTCCTATCCCAACACCATCCCTGGTGCTGCTGGGAGGAGGGAATTGGTTTTGTTGGGATAAAAGAGCTTTCCTGAGCCCCTAGAGCTCGGGAGAACCCCTGGGATGTGCAGGGAGCTCCCGGAGCTGGCACAGAGCAGGAGGAGCCCTCCCAGGGATCTCCCATCTTGGGGGTGTCCCAAATGTCATCCCTACACTGGGAATGGCTGGGACTGGACTCAGTGAATAGTTCCTCTCCCCCAGCCCCTCTCCAGACCCGGGATGCGATGTGGGGCTGCTCAGTGGCACATCCAGCTGGGCACAAGGAGGGTCCAGGGTGTGAGAGACTCGGTGGTGGGGGTCACTCAGCATTGCACCTCCCTGGGACGCCCCTGGAATGGCTCCAGCTCCTTTCCCAACCCTCCCCAATGTCTCTCCTCAGCCCTTTGGCTCATTCTGCCCCACGAGGGGTCCCAAACCCGCCTGAGAGGTGAAGGGGACATCCCATGGGGGCAGAGTCCCTGTGGCTCTCAGTCCCCACAGAGCATCACTGCAGCGGGTCCCTCTCATCCCTGGCCCACCAGCAAGGGAGAAAAAGGTGGCACAATCCTCGGGAATCGGAGAGGAGAGGAGAGGAGAGGAGAGGAGAGGAGCTGATGGTGCCACCACTCAAGTCGCAGCATCCTCAGGAGATTGGGGACAGCCCATGGCATGTCCGAGGGGACAATAGCATGAGGCAGGCTGGTGACAGGAGTGTCCTGGTCCGGCAGAGCATCACCATGATGGGAGGGGGCGGCAGGAGCGATCCCAAAGCTTCAACTCATCATGTTTAACACAGAGAGCTCCAAAGGAATTGTCCTTCATGGAAAATGAGAAGAGAGGAGAGAGCAACTGGAAAGAGCCATTTTTCAGCCAGCCCTGAGTCCATCCCTGAAGGAACCGTGTCCTCACAGCCCCTCTGGAGCCCACCCTGCCTCTCCCACCTCCCCCGGAGCCCCCCGAGCGCTGCCGCCAGCCCGGGCGCGGAGCAGGAGGAGGGGGAGCGGGGCTGCAGAGGGGAACGTCACACCCGAAACACAAACACGGCTCCTTGGTAATTAGCAACCGTTTCAAGAGGAATGATGAGCCGCCAGTGACAGGCGGGCGGGTTTCTATTAAAAGCTGCCACGTGTGATCCTTCTCCAAGCCTGCCGGCCCCTCCTTACCTGGCGCTGGGGAAATGAGATGCAAACCTGACATTAATGCAACGTTCAGGGTGAGCTTTAATTGCAGCCGGAGCCGTGGAGCCGGGGGGTGGCGGCGGGGCCGGGGGCAGGGGATGGGCACCCTTGTGCCCCGCCGCCTCCGCCGCTGGCACGGCGCTGCCCGGAGCCTCGGGATGCTCTCATCGGGCCAGGCTCCCCCCGAGCTGCCCGGGGAGCTGCTCTGGAGGGAGCTCTCGGCACCCCGCGTGTCTTCACCGGCCGAGCCACTTGCTGAAATGTTAAGGGCTTGTTTGCATCCAGCGGAAGGGAAGCGGGAGCGGAGCCCAGATTGCTCCTCGGTTCCTTCCGGAGATGGGGAAGTGTCCTCGAGTGATTCCTCCATGTGCTCAGCCCTGAAATGTCGCTTTTCAACCTCGCACGGTGGTTTCATGCTGGTTTAAAGACCTTCCAGAGCTTCCCGGGCCTTGCAGAAGGAGCATCCCAATCATTAGAGAAGGTCCAGGGCAGTTTTTGGGAGGTGGCCCTGGCTGATGCACGTAGTGGGGTAGGACCAGGAGTGTTGGACCAGGAGGAGCCAGGGCAGGTGGCGCTGGAGCAGGATTTGTCAGGACAGCAGTGCCCAAGCTGAGATATGGTGGTGGCCGTGGGTTGGGAAGGTGGGGATGGCCCTGGAGCGGGGGCTGAGTGAGGGTGGATCTGCTCAGCAATCCAGAGAGTGACCCAGGCCTGATTTGGGAGATTGGCTCCCCCAGCCCCACCGTGTGCAATGCAAATGAGGAATTGCTGTCAGACAGGGCAGGAGGGTGAAAGGGGGCAATCAGCCAGAGGCCATCAGCTCTGGGGACCATCACTGAGGGCTGGAGAGCAGCTCCTGCCCCGGCTCAGGGTGTGAACAGTGCTGTCCACGTCCCTTGCCAGCATCTCAAGGTGAGAGCTCCCCCTGCCTCACGATTTGTCACCCTCACACCTCGATCCCAACCAAAATGCAGCTCCTCCCGAGGGGCAGCGCAGGGACAGCTCTGAGCTCTGCTCTGGGACAGGGACAGCACCCAGGGAACGGCTGGGGCTGGGCCAGGGGGTTTGGGATGGATTTTGGGAAAGGTTCTTCCCTCCTTCAGAGCATGCTAGGCACTTCCCAGGGATTGGGCACAGCCCCAGAGCTCCAGGAGCATTTGGACAGCGCTCCAGGGATGCACAGGGTGGGATTTTGGGGTGTCTGGGTGTCCAGGAGCTGGATCCATGATCCTTGTGGGTCCCTTCCAGCTCAGGAAATTCCATGGTAAATCTATCCAAGCAGTGAGCAGTCTGGAGCAGGTGGAACCCCAAAGCAGAGCCGGGCTGAACGTGCTCTCATTGCCTCCTCTCGCTGAGTGGCAGCGGGGTTTGGCTTTAACAGGAGCTGGGTGTGCTGAGCAGGTTTGGCTCAGCCTCCTGCTGCCCTGGCTCTGCTGAAGGAGCTGGATCTGCCTCAGCTCAGCTCCAGACCTGCAGGGAGTGACTCCTCAGAGCATCCCTGGGGCTCTGCCTGCATCTGGCACTTGGAGCAGAGCTGCCCAAAAAAAGAGCTTGGATGAGAGGCCCCTTCCACACAGGCCCCTGAGCCCTGGCTCAGTTCTGCTCAGGAGCTGAGAGCTCCTGGGATGCAGCTCGGGCAGAGCCACTGTGGCATGTGAGAGCTCTCCCTGCTCCAGCTCTGCTGGGACCAGCAGGGTCCTTGCAGGGGAGAGGTGTCCGAGGACATTGGTGACACCTTTGAGACTCAGAGGGTGGGCAGGGCTAGCACAGGGTGCCAGAGAAGCTTTGGGTGCCCCTGGATCCCTGGCAGTGCCCAAGATCAGGTTGGAGCAGCCTGGGACAGTGGGAAGTGTCCCTGCCCTTGGCACTGGATGAGCTTTGAGGCCTCTCCCAGCCCAAACTATTCCACAATTCCCTGGCTCTGTGGCTGTCAGGAGGCAACATCAGCTCTCCTCGTGTCAGCCTGGACCTGCCCTGGACCTTCTTGGTGTCTTCCAGAGTCACCCATGGGTGGTGACACCTTCTTCCCTTGTCCAGCTCCTGGCTGTCACACTTTGGATGCCCTCACACCATCCACGTGTCCTTCCCCTCCACCCTGAGCTTCAGGGACTTGTTCCTTCCAAGGAGCAGGTCCTGTGCCACAGGTTTGACCAGGCTGTCCTATCCCCACTCCTGTCCTTGCCTGTCCCCAGCCCACACCCCTGGCAGTGCCACCTGGCTCTGTGCCCTGCACACTGAGCCTGGCTGGGTGATTTGTGTCTCCCAGACACTCGAGTCAGTGTTTAAGGGCTCCTCTTCAGACTGCCAAGGTCCAGGCAGCTGCCACGCTTCTCCTCTGCTTAATGCATTGTCTGGCTCGTCTGTCATCCCTCGAGGGTGACAAACCCTCAGTCCAGGCAGGGTTTCTGAGCCCTCCTCCTGCCTGGAGTCACTGCTCCCTTCAAACAGCTTGGTTTCTGCAGGATCAAACCCTCCTGCTTGTTTTCCCACCTCCACCCTTCACCCTCAGCCTGGTTTTGTCACCAGTTTTTAGTCCTGGCCCGCTCCTGTCCCTGCAGGGGGACAAGCTCTGCTGCAGCCATGGGAGCTGAACCAGTCCTGGAGACATCCATGGAGAATCCAGGAAGGTTGTCCCAGCTCAGGAGGTGACACCAGCGGTGAGGAGGTGACAGGGAGAGGCTGAACTGGTGCTGGTGTGTCTGGAAGAGGCAGAGGGAAACCAGGGCGGGCACGGAGGGGTCCTGCCATGGATGAGGGGTGAGGAAGGTGGGGAGGGGTCCCCAGAAGGGAGCAGGGCCAGGCCAGGGGCTCCCCCAGCACAGCTCACAGCAGAGGGGCCCTCGAGTGCTGCCAGCGAGGAAAGACAGCCAAGGAGCAGGGAGGGGGGTAGAGAGATCTTTTCATCTAAAAGGTTACATTTGTCCTACTTCCTCCCATCTCCAGCAATTAACTTGAAGGGAGACATCACTGCTAATTGAGCAGTGAAGATCAGGAGCAACAATTACGCCTTTTGACAAGAGACAGCACAAGAGGGACTGCTCGGAGGCTGAGAATGGTAGGGAACGGTTTCTATGGCAATATAACTTTCCTCTCTTCCTCTCCAGCCATAGAAATGATAAAAATGTAGATTTCTCCCTGATTAATGATTTAATGAAAATAAAGAAAATTCTTATTAAAAAAAAAAATAAAAGTAAAAGGAAAAAAGGAAAAAGAGGGGAGGAAAAAATCGATAGGACGCAATGTTTAGCATGAGCCTGTGGCTGTGGGCAGGATCGATGTCCTTCTCCAGGCTGGACCGGGGAAATCTATTCCAGCAACGTGCCGAGGGCTCGGAGCCGCCCTGCCATGTGGTAATTAGGCAGCGGGCTCACACGGGGAAACGTGAGGGCTGCATTCAGATCTCTGATCAAAGGAGATGCCCATCAAAGCGCTCCTCGCTCCGGCTTCTCCCGCAAACCTCGGTGCTCGCTCCGCCGCGCTCCTGCCTCCCCTCCTCCTGCCCGCGCCCCCGGCCCTCCCCGAATCCCGATTTTAATTGGAATTATCCTGCCCGGTGTCTGTGCTGCCAGCCTGGGAGGGAATCACAGCTGGGGAGGCAGCCCTGAGGCGGTGGCAGGAGGTGACACTGCTGTCCCCAGACCCGTGCGGGGGGTGAGGCGGGGAATCCACCCGGCGCTGGGGGTGTCCTGGTGCTGCTCCCAGCTCCACGGGCAGGGCTGGGGCTGCTGCTGAAGGTCCGTGTCCATCCTCATCCATCAGCAGCAGCTGCTGGCTGCCAGGCCGTGCTGTGCCAGGCCGGGCTGTGCCGTGCCCTGCCGTGCCAAGCAGAGCCCGGAGGAGGGAGCAAAGCCTTTCCAAAGCTCTCTCTCCCCGCTGCCTTGCCAGACATCCTCTGATTTGCATCCTCTGTACTCCCACACTGAACAACTTTGGGGTTGTTTTTCCTTTTTGGCTTTAGGATGCGGGGAGGTGGCTGGAGTGGGACTGGTGCCACGCTGGGTGCCCACCCCATGCCAGGCTGATCCCTGCAGCCGCCCCGTTCCCATCCCACGCGAGGATCCCGGGATGCACACATCCAGCCTGGCATCCGTAGGGTCAGAGCATGGGCATTCCGAGGGACTTTTTCCCACCTCCTCAGTTCCTATTTTATTGCCAAACTGGAGCATAAAACACACATAAACAAATCTAACAGCGAGAAATGGGTTGCTATCAAATCAACAAATTAATCTAATTATAGGGCTGATTAAATCATATCAGATAAACCAGCGACTCCTTCCCGGGGCTCAGCAGCCGTGCAGAGCCACAGCCAAAGCCTGCTCGGTTTTTTTGGGATGTGGCAGAGCAGGGTTCAGCCCCCCGGGGCTGGGACCCCCCCAAAATCCCTCTAGCCCCCCTCTCTCGGCTGCTGCTGCTGCTGCAAATCTGAATGACAAATGCGGCTGCAAAGCTCGCGATTCCTCGGGATTAAAGATGCAGCCCCAGCCCGAGGAATGTATTCGGGAGCCGTCTTTGGAGCCAGATTGCTTAAACCTAAGCCTGCTTTAGGTATTTGAGGAACAATTTGATCAGGGCTGTTTGCGGAGCTTTGCCGGGGCCGTTCCCACCTTTCCATGCTGCACATGCCAGCGCCCACGTGGAATATCCTCCCTGTCAGCTCTGCTGGGAGAAAACCAGCCCTGGGTGAGAGGAAAAAAAGGGTTTTAGCCACCAACAGCACCCAGGCTAAGGGCTGGGATTGCAGGATTCACCCCATGAGGTTCTGGTCCTTCCCTGGAGGGAATGTGTGGGGTTGTTCTCCACATCCCGAAGGTGCTGAAACATCAGCTCCTGCTTCTCACCACGCTCCAGATGGGAAGGTGGCTCCTTGCTGAGGATGTGCCAGCTCTCTGCAGGCTCCCCCCTCGGTGAGGTAGGAAAATCCTCCTAAAAGCTGATGTTGGCTCTGGTCTCACCCATCTCCAGAGGGTGCCAGAGGTTTCACTGCCCCTGGCAAGTTGTTTCCAAGGCATCCCTTGCTCCCAGACGCTCCCAGGGTTATGTCAGCTCTGGATTCTCCTCCCCTTGCTCTTCTGTCAGCCAGGAACAGAGAATATTCCAGGAGCAGAGGTGTGGAGCAGGGATCTGTCTCCTAACAGAGGGTTACTGCAGGGTGCTGTCAGGAGATGAGGAGATTGGGATTCCCAGCATGGAGCAGAGCTCTTTGTGCTCCCAGGGTCCCACTTTGACCCCCATCTTTGCAAGAAATGCTCCACTGGTGCTCTCCTCCCCACAGCCCAGTTCTGGCCATGCTGGGTGGCATTTGAAGGCCAAAATATTCTGCCATGGGTGAAGAGCCAAGGGCACAGGGGCATGGCTGGAACTGGGCACATCCTGGGCTGCATCCAAAGAGGAGCAGCAGGTCAAGGGAAGGGATTGTCCCCCTCTGCTCTGTCCTCAGGTGGTCCCACCTGCAGAGCTGCCTCCAGAAAAGGTGTGGAGCTGGAGGTGAGCCCAGAGGAGGCCATGGAGATGTTCCAAGGGAGCATCGGATCAGATCAGATCACCTCTGATCTGGATCCAGGCTGGCAGAGCTGAGGGTGATCACTGGGAGAAGGTTCCAGGGAGAGCTCAGAGTGCCTCAGAGCCTAAAGGGATTCCAGGAGAGCTGGAGAGGGAGTGGGGACAAGGGATGGAGGGACAGGACACAGGGAATGGCAGGGCTGGATGGGATATTGGGCAGGAATTGTTCCCTGGCAGGGTGGGCAGGGCTGGCACAGGGTGCCCAGAGCAGCTGTGGCTGCCCCTGGATCCCTGGCAGTGCCCGAGGCCAGGCTGGACATTGGGGTTGGAGCAGCCTGGGACAGTGGGAGGTGTCCCTGCCATGGCAGGGGTGGGATGGGATGAGCTTTAAGGTTCCTTCCAACTCAAACCATTCCATGATTCCATTCTCTGACTTTCTGAACTTTTCTGGAGGCCTCTGCACCCTTGAGCACCTGGTTTCCACATCCTACCTGTAGTAAAGGCTTCTTTTCCCAGTGTGGTTCCCAACCCAACAGGAGGTCAGGCAGAGAACCAGGAAGAAAACAACTCCTGGGATGGTGAAAGGTGTCCCTGCCCTGGCAGGGGTGGCACTGGATGAGCTTTAAGGACCCTTCCCACCCAAACCATGCTGGCACTCCATGCCCCTGCCATCACCCTGGCACACAGCTCGTGGTGCCACCTCTGCCGAGCTGGAGGAGAACATCCCCAGCAGCCTGAAGGGTGGGGTTATGCCGTGGGAAGAGTAAGGGTGGGTGGATCTGCAAACCCCCCTGCCATGCCCCAGGGCACTGTGAGCTCCACCAGGGACCCCAGCTCAGGTGTGGGGCACAACCCACCCCCCAGACAGCACAACCAGCTCCCCAAAAGTGCTCCCAGTGCTCCCCGAGCCCACCCCCGCTGTTCTGGGGGGGGTTTCCATGCATCCCTCCCCACGCATGGCCACATCCATGTGTGCCCCACGTGTGCAGGGCCGTGTGTGCCCAGGGGTGCCCACGTGAGGCTGGGGTGCCCAGGGCTGTGCAGGGGTGCCCGGGGGGGCTGTGCTGAGAGGAGCCATCTCCCAGCCCGTGCTGATGCAGTTCAGCAATCAGAATAACTTGGCTGATGAATATTTAAGCCGAGCGCTGAATATTTAAAGCGTTCAATTATTTTAATGGCTTCTAAGTGTGACAGCGGGAGGGGACAGGGGGATGGCTGCCCCCCGGGTCCGGCAGGGCGGGGACAGCCGCTGCTCTGGGTGGGGTGGGGACACTCGTGGTGTCGCCAGCAGAGTGGTGGCACTTTGCACGTGGCTGGGGGGGGTCCCTGGCTGTGGTGAAAGCGCCGCGGAGCAGCGGACAGCTGTGCCCTGCCACCCTGGCACAGCTGTGCCCTGCCACCCTGGCAGCCCGGGCTCTGTCCCAGTGCCCTACTTCCTGCAGGAGCAGCCCCGGCGTGTGCCAGCATCGTGCAGTGCCAACCCCCTGGTGACTGCCACCAGCTGTGTGTGTCCCCGTCCCTGTGCCACCACAGCAGCTGTGTAGCCCTGTGTGGGTGCCACCCCTGGGCGATGTGACAGCACAGCTGGGATGTCACAACCCCTGTCACCCCACATTCCCTGCGAAGGCGAGTCAGTGGTGACCGAGAGTGACCAACGGTGACCACGGCTGGAGCACAGAGTGTCCACCAGGGCTGTCCCCAACCCCACAGCCAGCTGCCACCCCCAGGACCCTCTGGCGGGGAGGGTGGCCTGGAGCACGGAGCACTTTCCCCATGCATGCTCCCGCAGCCATAAATATTCATATTCTTACCCTAATTTTCCATGTACTTTTCTGTCACATCCAATTTTATTTTAATTTCCCTTTATAAACCTTCCCAGCTAATGCACTCCCTGCTCCCATGATTACCCCAATCAGCCGGCGCTTTAAACACAATCCCTGCAGGCAGCGCTGCTTGGGAGCGCCGGGATCACTGAGCATCCACGCCCGGCTCCCGCACGCTCCGGGGTTAAGCAGAGCTCCTTTGCCACCCCGTGGTGGGCACAGGCTTCTCGTGGTGGATTTGTCCCTTCCCAGTGGCCGTGGTGGCCGTGTCCTGCGGGATTTGCAGGGGACAAGGCTGTCCTGGTCACCCTGGTGGGTGGGTCGTGTCCTGGCAGCTCTCTGGCACCACCCTGGCTGTGGGTGAGCCCTGGGTTCTGGATTGCTGCGAGAGGAGGGGCAGAGGATGGGCAGGATCGCTGGGCAGGGGCTTGGCCGAGCTGGTCAGGGTGCCAGGGATGTGCCAGGGCCATGCCATGGTTTTTGCAGGAACGTGCCATAACTGTGCCAGGCCTGTGCCAGGCCTGTGCCATGGTTATTGCAGGGATGTGCCATAACTATGCCATGGTTATTGCAGGGATGTGCCAGAACTGTGCCGTGGTCATGCCAGGGCCATGCCATGGTTATTGCAGGGATGTGCCAGAACTGTGCCATGATTATTCCAGGAATGTGCCATAATTGTGCCATGCCTATGCCAGAACTATGCCATGGTTATTCTAGGAATGTGCCAGAACTGTGCCATATCTATGCCAGAGCTGTGCCATGGTCATGACAGGGGTGTGCCATGGTTATTCCAGGAATGTGCCATGGTTATTCCAGTGTCGTGCCACGTCTATGCCAGGAATGTGCCATGTCCATGCCAGGGCCATGCCATGGTTGTTCCAGGGCTGTGGTTATTCCGCTCTGTGCCACCTGTCCCTGCTCCCAGCAGGCACCAGCGCTGCCGAGCAGTGCCCACAGCTGGCACTGCATGGGCACAGGGGTTATGTGCCCCTTTGTCCCTCACTGGGGACACTGGGCCAGCCTGGGGGACAGGACACAGCCCCAGAGGGGCGGGACATGTCCCCAGCAGAGCAGGGTGTGTCCCCAGTGGGTCAGGACGGGTCCCCAGGGTGTCAGGGTGTGTCCCCAGCAGAGCAGGGTGTGTCCCAGTGAGGCAGGACATGTCACCAGTGGGTTGGGACAGGTCTCCAGTGTGTCAGGACATATTGCCAATGGGTCAGAATGTCCCCAGTGGGACAGATCATGTTCCAGCAGGGCAGGACCTGTCCCTGGTGTGTCAAGGCCTGTCCCTGATTTGTCACAATGCGTCCCTGGTATGTTAGGACCTGTCCCTGGTATGTCAGATCTGTCCCTGGTGTGTCAGAACGTGTCCCCAGTGTGTCAGGATGTGTCCCCAGTGGGTCAGATCATGTCCCAGTAGGGCAGAACATGTCCCTGGTGTGTCACAACATGTCCCCAGCAGGGCAGGACTCATCCTCAGCAGTGCAGAATCTGTCCCTGGTGTGTCAAGACCTGTCCCTGGTGTGTCAGGACCTGCCCCAGGTGTGTCACAATGTGTCCCCAGTGGGTCAGGTCATGTCCCAGCAGGGCAGAACCTGTCCCCAGTGGGTCAGGATGTGTCCCCAGGGTGTCACAACGTGTCCCTAGCAGGGAAGGACATGTCCCCAGCAGCACAAACCGTGTGTCCCTGTGCAGGGACAGCCCCAGGGTGGGATCACACTGGAGCAAGCGATGGGGACACACAGACACGGAGCCCTGCTGTCACGCAGAGACCGAGCAGGAGCGGGATTTGCTCCTCACCATCCTCGGGGACGGGAATGAGCGAGGCTGCGGGAATCTGGCGCAGCCTCCAGCTGGGGATTCTCCCCAAATCCCCCCTCGGCAGGGCCGGGGCGGCTGCCGCGCTCCTGCCAGCCGTGGGAAGTCACTCAGGCTCCGCTCGCTCACTTCTGAAGACCTCTTGATAAACATTTATAAACATTTGTAGTATTTTAAATTTCCCCTCAATAATTTATGAATAGTTATTTTATATACTTTAAAGAGGNACGTGTGCCAGGCACGAGGGATGGCACGGGCAGGGGGGATCGGGGAGCTGGGCCTGGGCACGCGGGCAAGGGGGTGAGAGAGGNTTCTGAAGACCTCTTGATAAACATTTATAAACATTTGTAGTATTTTAAATTTCCCCTCAATAATTTATGAATAGTTATTTTATATACTTTAAAGAGGGTAATAATGTAAAATTTATAAGGCGGGAGCACTCAGAGTGGCAGCGCGGCGTCGCGGGGCTGGGAGCGGGAGGCGCAGCCATCCCCGCCTCTCCCAGCCCAGCCTGATTGAAACTTTAAAGGCAGCGGCAGCGGGGGAAAGCGG
>VXBI01010997.1:237624-261763 GCA_013397375.1 Toxostoma redivivum
GATCGCTGGCGGCCCCGAGGCTGGCGGATGGAGAGGGATGGGATGTGGGGATGGGAGAGGAGGGAGAGGGATGAGGAGAAGGAGGGAGGAAGGGAGGGATGTGTGCGAGGGAGCGATAACCGCGGCGGGAGCGAGGGATGGGGAGAGGAGGGATGGAGGGAGCAGCAGGGAGGGGCGAGAAGCAGCTGGGAGCCAGAGATAAAGAGGGAGGAGAAGGGAGACGGCAGCGGGCGCGGGAAGGTNCGGGGGGTGCCTGAGAGGGGAGGGGGTCTGGGAGGTGAGGGGTGTGCAGGGTCTGGGAGGTGAGGGGTGTGCAGGGCTGAGTGAGTGTGCAGGGCATGCAGGGCCAGAGGGGAGCTCACAGTGAGTGTGAGCATGGTGGGAGTGTTTGTGCAGGGATGGGTGTGAGCAGTGGGATTCGCTCATAGAGGGATGAGTGTGGACAGTGGGATTTGCTCCTGCAGGGATGAGTGTGAGCAGAGTGGGAATATTTGTGCAAGGATGAGTGTGAGCAGTGAGATTTGCCCGTGCAGGGATGGGTGCAAATGCTCGTGCAGGGGGTGAGTGTTCACGTGCTGAGTGTGCAGTGGATGCAAGTGCACATGCAGAGCACCAGTGCAGCTGCATCTCCAGGCAAGGAGGTGCCTGTGTGTGGAACGAAGGTGTCACCCTGTGCCCCAACGTCCCCAGGGTCCCCACACCAAGGTATCAGCCAGGCACAGCCCATCTCTGGCTCCCCCAGGGGGTGAAGGGGCAGAATCCCAAGCTGACCCCTCAAGGGCTGTCCTGAACCCTCCCAGTGCAGGGCCTGGCTCAAGAACAGAGCCCCAAATCCTGCCCAAATTCCCATCCTAAGTGTCCAGGTGAAATCCAGACAGAGGGAGGCCTGCCTCGGGGTGATGCCATCTACCAGGCTATAAATAGCACAGGAAAATGTTATTTTGGGAGCTCCAGGGAGAGTGTCAGAGAAAAAGGAGCAAGCAGGTGGGGACAGGCAGGACCACGGGGACGTGAGAGCATCCACAGGGAACGAGGTCATGGGAGTGTGGAAGGTGTGAGTGCCCTGGGAAGGTGTGAGGGTGTCCAGAGAGGTGTGAGTGCTTGTGCAAGGTGTGCAAGACAGGACTGTGCATGCAGGTGACAAAGCACAGGAGGGAGAAGAGAGGATCTGTCGCCAACTGGGACAGCGATGCCACGGCGCTGGGGGCACACAGAGCACCTGGCACAAAGTGTGGAGCAAGGGGAGGAGGGGAAGGGGTGTCCTGTGCCGCCTGGGAAGGGGGAGATGCCGCAGGCCTGTCAGCACAGGGATGATTTCGTTCTTTGGATGATAATCCCCGGCGTTTGGGGCTGTCAGGTTCCCGGTTAGCAGCTCCCCCTCCACGGAGCTGCTCCGTGTAGTTGACACCACAATTGTTTTCTGAAGAGAACACGCGACTCTCTTCTTATGTATTCCCTTTCCCGGTGTTTGTATTTGCTTCAAAGTCTCCTCATCACCCTGTTTGGTGACAAAAATTCATGTCTGGAGATCAGGGTAATGTGTTGCTTTTCAAAGCTCGGGGAGGAGGGGGTTGGCAGACATGGGTTTGCTGCATTATTTACTTCCCTGCAGCACCCTGCCTCCCTGGCAGCCCCCCTCGGGGTGCTGGGACCCCACGGTGACAGCTGGGACCCCTCCAGGTGCTCAGCACCCCAATGTGGGCTCTGGGATGGTTCGGGGCACCCAGGCACAGCAGCAGCCAGGAGGAGGGGAGTGTTGGGAATGCCAGGGTGAAGAAGTCCCCCCTGGGTAGGACCAGGACACTCAGCTTTGGCATCACTGTGTCACACCATGTGGCACAGGGATGAGGTGCCTTGCCCTGGTGGCCTGTCCCCTCCTGTGGGGACACTGAGCTTACCCAGGGGTGGGCACAGCCCTCCCTCACTCAGGTGTGGGCACTGCCAGGTGTGCTGGCACAGCCCCCCCTCCTCCGTGTGTTCGGTGCCACGAGCACAGGCAGTCCTCTATCTAATTGATCAATTAATTATCTCCAGCATTCAGCTGCATATTGGTTTTAGATGAAGGGAGAGGCTAACAAGCGGATTAGGCATGTGAGTCTTCAAGGGAGAGAGAGACGTGGGAGGAAGGGAGAGAGATGGGAGACAGGGAAACACGGGATGAGGACTCTCAGTGGTGAAATGGATGGGGCTGGGAGCTGGAGCTGGCAGCGGGGGCACAGCTGAAGTGATGCAGGAGCTGAGCAGAGGGTGCTCCAGAAATGCTGAGGTGGGATTAAAGGGGATGCTCTAGAGGGGTAGGGCTGAGGTAGGGGGGTGCTCTAAAAATGGTGATGTTGAGTCAGGATGCTCCAGAAATGGCGATAGTGAGGCAGAGGATGCTCCAGAAATGGTGATACTGAGGCAGAAGATGCTCTAAAAATGGTGATACTGAGGCAGAGGATGCTCCAGAAATGGTGATACTGAGGCAGAGGATGCTCCAGAAATGGTGATACTGAGGCAGAGGATGCTCCAGATCTTCCATGCCAATGCAGGAGGATGCTCCAAGAAGGTGGAACTGAGGCAAGAGGATGGTGCTGTGCCCCAGAATCACTCAGGGTACCCAGTGCCCACCGTGACCTGCAGCCCTGGCCGGGCTCAGCCCCTCCCGCCCTGCCCGGGATGGCTGGGGACAGGCAGGGGACACTCCCGAGACCCTGCACCTCCTGGAACCCCCAGACTGCCGCGCTCAGGCAAACCCAGGCAGCTTCCCAGCGACGTTCAGGAGAAAGGACGGCATCAGTGCCACCCCTAGCCCGCCCGGAGCTCCCCCGGCGGTGGCGAGTCCCCAGGGATGGCCCGAGGAGGTGGCCGCGGGTGCCAGCAGCCATCGGGTCCGCCAGCGGGGCTCATTAAGGCGACAAGCTGTCATTCAGGCTGCAGCCAGCCCCGGGGGCACTGCGAGCGCCAGGGGGGACCCCTGGCACGAGAGGGCAGAGCCTGTGTACCCGCAACACGTTTGGCGGCCCCTGGGGACAGCGGGAGCACACACGGTGTCACCCGGCCACCGCCAGGCTGCGGGGACGGGGCCAGGCAGAGCAAGGGGCAGGGTGACAGAGGTGACGGCACAGTCACGGTCTCTGTCACCCCAAGAGCTCCGCAGCCGGAGCGCATCGTCCCCGGTGTCACGCACTGATCGCAGGTATCACACGGGAGGTGACAGCCCGATAATGACCGCGGCGGAGCGGGCAGGGGAGGGACAATGCGGTGGCTGTCCCTGCAGCCCATCCTGGTGGCACCCGCTCCTTGGAGCCCTGACAGCCCCGGCACAGGCTCGGGACCCTCTGCAGCACAAACAACCCACGTGTCACACACAGAGCGGGGGGTGTGTGCACACCTGGAATTCAGCCCGGATCCTAAAATCATGGAATCCCAGACAGCTTTGGGTGGGAAAGGACCTCCAAGGATGTCGTTCCACCCCTGCCATAGGCAGGATACTTCCCACCATTCCAGGTGGCTCGGAGCTCCATCCAAGCCCTGTCTGTGACACATCCACGTGTATTCTGTGGGATGGGGGCATTGGGGAAACACCCCAGGGGCTCCAACACCCCTCACCCCCGGGGATGCTCAGCCCTGCATGAAGGCACCCCCAGACCCCCGAAGAGCCCTCCCAGCCTCCACCCGACACGGCCTCGGGGGCAGGGAGCACCCGCAGGCTCCTGGATGCCAACCCATCCCAGGGGATGGTTTTTCGCCAGGGGGAAATTGGCACCGAGGGATTTTGCCAGCTGGGAATTCTGGCTTGTCCCAGCTGACCTGACCCTGGCATGGGCACAGCCACGTGCACGCATCCAGGGCTGCCCACGGGAGGAGCGGGAAGAAGGCGAGCCGGGCTGTGCAGGTGGCACCGTCAAAAAGGAGGAGGATGAGGAAGGGGGCGATGCCAGGCGAGGCTGCGGTCACTGCGCAGCCAGGCTGTGACAACAGCGCTGTGACAACGCGGCTCGTGTCGCCTGCCGGCTCCCCAGGGCAGAGCGCATCTCCCTCGTTATCCGCGCTCGCCGCTCTCGGGCCGCCTGCCCGCAGCTTTTCCTCCTCCCCGCTGCGCTCCCCGCTCGTCTCCCCGTAATTAAAGATCCAGCGACCTTTGCCGACTGCCTGAGACGCTGGAACAAATGAACGGTAAGCGCCAGATTACAGCCCGGCTCAGCAGCCCTGCAAATCTCTTTAATGAGACATTTAGGCAGGGCCAGCGGGGTGCCCGGCTGCCAGGGTGGGCTGGCGAGGCGGTGACAGCACCTCGGCCAGCCTGGTCGTGGCTTGGGGACAGCGACACCGAGGTCCTGCTGGGCCAGGATGCCTGGGGGCATCATCCCTGCAGGAATTCTGGCACTCAGCCCTTGTTGGAGGGGGCTCCAGCTGCTCCCACATCCCGTTTGGCATCCACAAGTGTCCCAAGGGAGGTGGGAGCAACGCTGTGCATGGCACCAGGACCAGGCTCCTGTGGGGTCACCGACTGGGGACAAGGCTGGTGACACTGGGACCAGGCTCCTGCAGGGACACAGGGTCCCTGGCCATGGGGCTGAGGGACACACAGCGAGCCCAGCCCAGGGAGGTTGATCCCTTCTGGTTGTGAAACCAAAAAGTGGAGAGGCCTGGATGACTGAGGGGGGGCTGTGGCTGTGAATCCACGGGTGACACAGCACACAGTGTCACCACTCACATTAGTGCCAAATTCAGCTGTTTACACCAAGTTTCCCCACACAAGGAGAAGCTGGGGCTGGCACAGGGACCAGAAGATGGATGGTGGCGCTCAGAGGCCCTGTGGGGGATTTGTCCTGCCCTGACAGATTATTTGGAACAGCAACACCTTCCTCTCCTCACCTGTGGTTTTGGAAGGTGGAGATGTGGTGAGGGGACTGGGAGAGTGCCAGGACTCCATCCAAGCGTGCTGAGCAGGGACTGGGGCTCATCCAAGACAGCCTGACCCCCCTTCTGTGACCAAAGTGTCCCCAAGGTCCTCCGTGACAGGGTGCAGGCGGATCAGGAAACACAACCATGTCCCATCTGGACTCTCATTGGTGTCCCCAACTCATCTGCACTGTCCCAGCATGTCCCTGCTCCAGGGCTTATTTCCAGAGTCCCTGCGTGCCTCTGAACAGGGGGATTTATCCCTGGTGTCCCTGGCTGTCCTCATCCCTGGATGTCCCTGCCCCGGGACATTGATCCCTGGGGGATCTTGGGGTTGCTCTCCACATTCTTGTGCCATTCTTGTGTCCATGCCCAGCCTTGCTCCATCTCCTCTGGCCACCCCATGGCTGTGACACTTTCCCCATTCCAGCTGGCCAGTTGTTGGCCAACATCCCATCCCCATTCCCAGCAAAATCATAGGGAAGAGACCAAAAAGCTCAGGGAATTCAGGTCAAACTCAGCCAGCACAGCAAGGAAAGCAGGGATGCCACACAGGACAGCAGCAACATTTTCCAACCTGGTGTTTCCAGCGTGACTTTTTCCGAGCTGACCTTAATCTCTGGCACCTCCTGGTGTCCCCAGCGCCGGGATGGTGGCATTTGGGACACGTGTGACAGCCAGGCAGCGCCCAGAACCGAGGGTGGAGGCGCCGGAGCTTCTCCCTCCTCCCGGAGAGGGCAGCGGGCAGAGGCGGGGGCCGGCAGCATCCACCTCATGCCTTTTAATAAAACATGAATTAGGTGCCAACGCACATTAGATTCACTTCCCCGGTGACAGAAAATCAAAGGCTTCTCCCATCTTTTCTAGAGGCGCGTTCCTGATTGATCTGGAAGAAGCAGCTCAGTGCAAGGGAAGGAGTCTATACACACCGAAACAGCTCTTTAATTTCTTAATTTAATATCTGACACGTAAAGATTCTCATTAAGCCAGTCAATGAAGCCTGGAAATACAATTTTCGTGCAAACTGTCGCTATCATAACTTACACGAAACTTCAGATGGTGCCCTGTAAGGGGTGTGATTAAAACCATTCATCTTCCCTGGCAGCCACCCGCTCCCGCGCCCCCGGGCCGGCCCCCGCCCCGTGCCCACCCCGGGGTGCCACCGCGGCCATGGGCACCCCCCGATGGTGGCAGGGGCAGGGAGAGGTGAGTGAAGGATCCTGGGCAGCTGGCAGCTGGAATTCCAAAGCCTGGAATCCACCCCAGCCAGGGCATGCGCAGGAGGGAGAGCTTCCCAAAGACGCTAATTAGGCAAATTAATTCCTATTGAGTCGCAGCTCTTCGCTGCCTTAAAAGAGGGGGAGAAAAATAAATAAAGACGCTACTTAGTTCAGTGCTGATTAAATCCTAAATATTGAGACGTGGATCAGAGCTGAGACTGTTCCGTGGGAGGTGACCCCACACCAGAGCCTGGCACAGAGCGAGGGGAACACGAGTCCTTCTCCTGCTCGTTCCTCACATTCTGTGATGCTGCCAGCGCCACAGGGCCGGTGTTTGCTGGGCTCCTTCCTCCTCCACGGGCTGAGGAAGAGGATGGTGAAGCTGTGTGGGCACAGGGCAAAGCCTCACTGAGCCTTGGGGTGCCCTCAGGAGCTGCCATGAGAGGGATCCGGGCAGGGGTCCCACCCTCAGCAGGGCCTGAGAGGGGATTCATCATTTCCCCCACAGAACATCTCAGCTCCGAGGAAACTCCAGGAATCTCCCAGCAGCTGGAAATCAGTTCAGGACACAGATTGGGAAAGGAAAGCCACCCCAGGGACTCTGCAAGGCTGGTGGATGTGTGTCACTGCAGTGGGAGCAGGGAAGTGTCGCACAGAATCCCAGAATGATTCGGGTGGGGTTGGAAGGCGCCTCAAAGTTAATCTTCCACCATCCCAGGCTGCTCCAAACCCTGTCCAGCCTGGCCTTGGGCACTGCCAGGGATCCAGGGGCAGCCACAGCTGCTCTGGGCACCCTGTGCCAGCCCTGCCCACCCTCAGGAATTGCCGTGCCAGCAGCTGGTGTCCATCAGGGTGGAGCTGGTGCTGGGACTAGGGAAAGGGACTCATGGGCACCGTGGGCTGTCCTGCCCTTGGGTCTCTGCCACCACCCCACGGGGGTGAGGCCTGTGGGTGTTGGGTGCCACTCGCTGTCCCCCCACCCCTGCACTGCCCTCCTGCACATCCCAGCATTCCAGCTGGATGCCACAGCCAAGGTCCAGCTGTCACTCCTGGAAACCAAAGGATGCTCCAGTGAGGTGGGGACTGGGAAGAGCCTCGAGCACTGGGATGGCCCCTGCCCATGGCACAGCATGGGGTGGCACTGGGACCACCTAAAGGCGTCCAGCTCTGCCCCCCAGGACTCCAGAGCTCCGTGCAGCTCCAGGGCAGAGCGGGGTGGGTGAGTGGGCAGCAGCAGGGTCACCCAGCTCTGCCCCTGGGGGTGACTGTGCCTCCAACCCCTCACAACAGCACCCACCTCACCCCAACCGTGGCTCCTGCAGCCAAGGGGCACCTTGTGGGTGGCCCGGGGGCTCTGGGGGACTCGGTGCCAGCTCATCCTGCTGCCAGAGCCGCTTTCCTTGTCTTTTTTTCCGCGTGTTATCTGGAGCCGTCGGAGCTGGCAGCTCCTGCCAGCCTGACGTCGGCGCGGCTTGAAAGTGCGCGTGGCGTGTTTGATGTCAGGATTACCGGCTGGCTGTATTGTAAATGCTAAAATGAAATAAGAAGATTAGAGAAGAAAAGCGCCGCTCCGCAGCGCGCTCCTGCCGATTGCCTCCCTCCGGAGCCGCTGCCGAGGGCGAGGAGCGGGGGGGGCACCCGCTGGCAGCCAGCCCTGCCAGGAAAGGGTTAAAGGGGCCAAGCGGCTTCCAGAGGTGCTGCTGCTGCTGCCACCGAGCCAGGGGGAGAGGTGGATGGAGCCCTTCCCACTCCATGGGGTGCTGGGATTCTCTGGCTCACGTGAGTATTGATTCTGTCACCACCCCCAGACGGGTCCTGGCAGCCCCCGCAGTGCCAGGGTGACCTGGTGGGGTGACCTGGGCTTGGGTGGGTGGTCCTGGCACTCCCCCAGCCCCGGGGTGACCTGGTGGGGTGATCTGGGTGATCTGACCCAGCAGCCTGGCTGGGTGAACTCTGCATCCCTTCCCTTGCCAGGAATGAGGGCATGGCCGCCTGCCAACCTTGGGAGCTGGAGCTGGGAGGGGAAATGGTTTGTGCTGCCTCGCAGGGGGATGAGGACCTTCTGTAGGTCATGTTGGGGGAATCTGGGGGGTTCCAAAGGGCAGCGTGGTGCTCTCTTCCCCCTCACGAGGGTGGCAGGATGTTCCTGAGCACAGATCCAGCAGGGAATGGGAATTTGGGATCAGGAATTTGGGCAACTCCACACCCCTCCTGCACCTCCTGCTCCCCCCACAAGCCTCCATCAGGGCCCTGCAAGAGAAAGAGAGGAAAGGAGGGAGAGCTGGCACAGGGTCAGGCCCTGCTGAGCCATCACCGTGCCCCCAAGCACCTCTGGCAGCACCCCGGGGCACAGATCCACTCATGCCAGGCTCTCTGTGGGCAGCAGGCCATGGGATATCAGCAGCAGCCTGGTCAGCCTTTACTTTGAGCTGTGCCCTTGGCCTCAGCCTGGCAGAGCTGTGGCTTGTCCTGCTGGGCCCAGCGCTGGAGGAGGAAGATGAGGAGGAAGATGAGCTGGAAGCCACACCAGGATTTTCCCTGCACTGTTTGTGCTGGCCCTGCAGCAGCGTGTGGGGCACAGGGCTCAGCTTCCCTCCAGTCCCACATCCCTCCTGGGCTTGCAGCACCCCCGGCAATGACCCCACCCAGTCAGGGGACAGCTGATCCCTGCAGGAATGAGGCGATCCCTGAACCCTGGCACCCAGGGCTGGATCCAGCTGTGTCCAGCATCCAGGTGCATCCCAGGCGCTGTTCCATCTTTCACCTGCTCGTGTTCCCTGCCAGGACAGCGCTGGAGCAGAGAGGACAGAGGGAAGGGACCCTTCCTTTCCTTCCCTTTCCCTCCCATCCCCTTCCCCATCCCCTTCCCCNAGCAGCGGGCTGGCCCCGTGCCCGCTCCATGCCGGTCCCTTCCCTCCTGCATCTGTTCCCAATCAAAGCCTCATTTCAGCCCGCGAGAAGGTTTTTCTGCTCCTGCTAACGAACGCTATTGTTTTCCCGATGTTTTCCCGATGTTTTCCCCTTGTTTTCGGGAGCAGCCGCTCGGCCCCTGCCGGTGCCAGCCCTGCTCAGACACGAGCTGAGAGCCTCCACAAGATCCTGCTCCGCTCCCTCCTCCCAAACGGGAGCTGAATTCACCCCCAGGGCACGGAGCGGGGAATGTGGGGCTGGTACCCCCGGAAGAGGAGCTGCTTCACCCCTGTGCCCCTCAGTTTGGTGCTGGCATCACTCCGTACCCAGGCTGATGTCCCCAAAGTGCTGCTGAGCAGGTGACACCATCACAGCACCCATCATCACCCCAGGCCAGGCTCAGCCTCACCCCAGCGGGGTGCAGACCCCGCTCATCCCTCTGGATGTGCCAGGGATGGCCGGGCTGTCTCTGTCCCCTGCGGGACTCACCCCTCCCGTATTGCCGCGGGGCTCCTCTTTCTTCTTGCGTGCAATTAATGAGCTTTAATTGCCTGTAAACACATCCCCAGCAGCGCCAGAGCTGCCGTGGGAAGGCGATGGAGTCGGGAAAAAGGGAATGGGAAAAGGAAATCGTAGTAACTGTTGCTACGGCTGGAGCCAGCATTCCCAAACTGGGGCTGTGGCAGTGGCCAGGCGGGGCTGCTGGCACTGCCCAGCACCGGGCAGGGGCACGGCGATGGCAGCACGGTCCCTGTGCCCGCCCCCAGTGCCACCAATGGCTCTGTGCCACAGCTCTGAGTGCAGGGGGCTGGGGCATCCCAGCGAGAGCCCCGAGCTGGGATGTGACTGAATTTGGGGTCCCACAGAGGGGCTGGGGCAGTGGGGAGGGGTCCCTGCCCTGGGAGGGGTCCCTGTCCCCCTCTTTTCAGTGTGTTCGGGGTCCCAGGGAGGGGCTATAGGGCTGGGGACTGTGGGGTTCCCGTCCTACACCTCTGGCTGTATTTGGGGTCCAATGAGGGGCAGTTGGGAGGGGTCCCTGCCCTCCCCTTTTCGCTGTGTTTCGGGTTCAGGGAGGGTCTGGGGTGGTGGGAAGGGTCCCGGCCCTCACCCTCTGGCTGTGTGGGACACCACACAGAGGGTCTGTAGGGACGGTGGGGCAGAGGGGAGGGGTCCTTTCCCTCTCCTTTTGGCTGTGTTTGGGGTCCTAGGGAGGGGCTGTGGGGCTGAGACAGTGGGGAGGGGTCCCTGCCCTCCCCCTCTGCGTGTCCCCTCGCTGGACACGCCCGCGGCCCCACGGAAGTCTGCAAAGGCCGGGGCTGGCGGTGGCAGGAGGGGTGGGCGGGCTGGAAATGCCATTTTCTAGCTCAATGCCCTGTGACTGTCCCTGACGCCGGGGTTTGAGCACCACAAACAGCGCATTTTAATCACCCTGAGACGTCCCTGCCCCCAGCGCCGCTCCTGCCCTGCCCCGGCACAGCACGGGGTGGCACTGAGTGTCCAGCACTGCTCCCCGAGGTGCCACCGCGGGGTGGGCACTGATGTCACCACAGCACAGGAGTGACACCGCCTGTGTCCTGAGTGGGTGGCACCACACGGGACACATCTCAGCCAGGGCTGGGAGGGGTCCCGAGATGCCCCTCAGTGGCCATGGGGACCTGGACCAAGGGGTTTAACACCACCAAGTGCTGGTGCTGTCCCTGGGTTGGGGACAACCCTGGGGTCAATCCAGGCTGGGATGAGCAGCCCTGGGAGAAGGAGCTGGGGGTGCTGGTGGTGGGAGCTGGGCCTGCCCCAACCCCAAACCTCCCATCCTAGGGCTGATCCCACAGCAGGGGAGGGGGATTCTGTCCCTGTGCCCAGGTGAGAGCCCACCTGCAGAGCTGCCCCAGCACAGCAAGGAGCTGGAGCTGCTGGAGCCAGGCCAGAGGAGGCTCCAGGATGAGCAGAGGATGGAGCAGCTCTGCTGGGAGGAAAGGCTGGCACAGCTGGCATTGTTCACCTGCACAGGAGAAGCTTTGGGCTGAGCTCAGGGTGGCCTTGCAGGAGCTGCAGGAAACATGGAGAGAGATGATTGACAGGGGATGGAGGGACAGGACACAGGGAATGGCACGGCTGGATGGGATATTGGGCAGGAATTGTTCCCTGGCAGGGTGGGCAGGGCTGGCACAGGGTGCCCAGAGCAGCTGCGGCTGCCCCAGGATTCCCAGACCAGATTTACGGGGCTTGGAGCAGCCTGGGACAGCAGAGGTGTCGCTGCCATGACAGGGATGGGATGAGATGATTTTTTACCAGCTTGCAGCGCTGCAATCCGAGTAAATTTTGCCCCGAGGACTGGGTGTCGGAACAGCGGCAGCCGCAGATAAATTCCTGCCACAAAGTTTCTTTTCCCTGCTAATTTTCTGATTAGCCCTGTCTGATGCGACGGCAGCAGCGCTCCACGGAGCTTATTCCGAGGCGCTGTAATCTTTGTAAGCAGCGAAGAGGGGCAGGGCCGGCGCTGAGCTGCCGGCAGACACAGCCCTGAGTCGGGAGGGAATAAATAACTCTTCAGGGACTGACAAGCCGCCGGGAGGGCTGTGAAAGGAAATCCTTTCTGCGGATGAGCCGAGAGGATTCTCCCGCTATCCCCCTAAAGCCTGCGTGTCACCTAGTCCAATAAAAGGCATTATCGGCAAGGTGGGATTTTGTTCTGGCGTATCTCGAGCCTCCAGCCCGGCCCTGGCTCGGTTGGTTTTGCATGAGAAGCTGGGTGCTGCCTCCAGGGATGTTGATGGGTGGGGAGCTCCAGCCCATTTTCCGTGCCTGCCTTTTCACTGGCCCGTGGCCACCAGCCCCGTGGTGGCTCCTGCTCTGGGGCCAGCCTGGATCTCAGCCCAGTGAGGGGCTCAGAGCAGCCAGGTGGACCCAGCATTTTTAGGATGTCTCAGCTTCATCCTGCTGCATCCATCAGCCCAGCGTGATCCCGCACCAGGGAACCACAGCCTGGCTTTGGGGAGAACATTCCCAAAGCTGGGAAGTGTCTGGGGGGAGTTCTGGGGTTATCCCCGTCCAGGGTGGCAGAGCTCAAGGTGTAGGATGTCACTCTGGGGTGGCCCTGGATCTCCCCTGGGCCCGCTGGATCCTGCAGCCCGCAGGAGATGCCACATCCCCAGGGATGGGGCATGGCAACCAGCCATGCCCACACCCCGAGGGGACACCAGCCCCAATTCCTGAGCTAGCAGGGGCTTCCCTGGTGCCACCCAGCTTGTCACAGCCCCGGGAGGAGGGGACCAGGCACGTGCAGGCCCGGCAGTGGCGGGAGCACCACTAATTTACTGTGTCGCTGTGCGCCGTGCTAGCCAATAACTCTGAAATGATGTGGAGATTTGCAGCCAAACCTTCTCATAAAGAGATTTAAGAGGGTGACAAAGATAATTAAACATCCTTCCCCGAGTATTGACTTGCAGCTGAAAGGGGAAAAAATAACTACATTTTTCACAGTCCTTTTAAATCATCCTGATGCCCGGCTGGAGCTTTGTGCAAATAAACCTTGGCCTGGCAAGCGTGGGGCTATGGGTGCCAAATCCCTGCCTGGGATTGGGAGGAGGGAGTTTGGGGAGCCAGGGGTGGTGCAGGATGGGCAGGGAGGGATGCTCCAGGGCAAAAAAGGGGGGGACATGAGCCTGGCTGTACCCTGAGGAGGAGGATTTGGTTAAAACAAAGAGCAGGGTGGTGGGAGAGCAGGAAAGGGGGACACAGGAGGGAGTGGCACTTGCTGGAGAACATGAAGGAGTGGCAGGGGGTTCATGGGGACTCAGGAGATGAATCAGGGCATGGCAATAATGTGGGGGAGCAGGGAAGGAGTTTGGAGAGGGAGGGATGGCTCAGGATGGGCAGGGAGGGATGCTCCAGGGCAAAAAAGGGGGGGACATGAGCCTGGCTGTACCCTGAGGAGGAGGATTTGGTTAAAACAAAGAGCAGGGTGGTGGGAGAGCAGGAAAGGGGGACACAGGAGGGAGTGGCACTTGCTGGAGAACATGAAGGAGTGGCAGGGGGTTCATGGGGACTCAGGAGATGAATCAGGGCATGGCAATAATGTGGGGGAGCAGGGAAGGAGTTTGGAGAGGGAGGGATGGCTCAGGATGGGCAGGGAGGGATGCTCCAGGGCAAAAAAGGGGGGGACATGAGCCTGGCTGTACCCTGAGGAGGAGGATTTGGTTAAAACAAAGAGCAGGGTGGTGGGAGAGCAGGAAAGGGGGACACAGGAGGGAGTGGCACTTGCTGGAGAACATGAAGGAGTGGCAGGGGGTTCATGGGGACTCAGGAGATGAATCAGGGCATGGCAATAATGTGGGGGAGCAGGGAAGGAGTTTGGAGAGGGAGGGATGGCTCAGGATGGGCAGGGAGGGATGCTCCAGGGCAAAAAAGGGGGGGACATGAGCCTGGCTGTACCCTGAGGAGGAGGATTTGGTTAAAACAAAGAGCAGGGTGGTGGGAGAGCAGGAAAGGGGGACACAGGAGGGAGTGGCACTTGCTGGAGAACATGAAGGAGTGGCAGGGGGTTCATGGGGACTCAGGAGATGAATCAGGGCATGGCAATAATGTGGGGGAGCAGGGAAGGAGTTTGGAGAGGGAGGGATGGCTCAGGATGGGCAGGGAGGGATGGTCCAAGGCAAAAAAAAGGGGACATGAACCTGGCTGTACCCTGAGGAGGAGGATTTGGCTTAAACGAAGAGTGTGGGGGTGAAGAAGAGCAGGAAAGGGGGACACAGGGTCACAGAACAGGGACAGGAGGGAATGTTGGAGGACATCAAGGAGTGGCAGAG
Source organism: Toxostoma redivivum (assembly GCA_013397375.1). Taxonomy (NCBI): domain Eukaryota; kingdom Metazoa; phylum Chordata; class Aves; order Passeriformes; family Mimidae; genus Toxostoma; species Toxostoma redivivum. Next base: position 251,447 of record VXBI01010997.1, read on the forward strand.
GGAATCAGGGCACGAATCAGGGCATGGCTCGGGTTGGAGGAGTCTCAAAGCCCTTCTCATCCCAGCCCTCCAGTGGATGGAGTGCCATCATCCACGGGACCTTCTGAGCCACCTGCAGAGGGACAGAGCTGCCCTGGAGCCCCCCCATCGAGGGCAGGGCTGAGGCCGAGCCCCATCACACGGATGAGCAGGAGACCCCCACGCCACCACCCGTGCCCCTGTGGGCAGTGCCAGCCGCTGGAATGTGCCTGCCACACCTTCCCTGTGCCACCAGTGCCACCCGGCTTTGCCAGCTGGGACCCGGTTGTGCAGGGTGGGGGACACCCCCCAAACACACACAGCCGCTATTCCTGACACCCGAAACTCCCGAGGTGGCAGCAAAATCTCCGTGTTAGAGCTGGAGGTGCCAGGGGCAGGATGCCCCCGCGCTGTCCCCGCACTGGGAGGGCTCGGAGTGCCCGAGGCTGGCGAGCTCGGAGCTGCCAGGAGCAGCAGGGAGGAAGGAGGAGGAGGAGGAAAAATTCCCGGGAAATTTTCATCCCATCCTCTGTTTAAATTTACCGAGATCATCCCCTCTCAGCCGGGCTGGTGACATCAGCAGGATGCGGCCCCCGCGCCACCAGCAGCGTCCCCCTGCTCGTNTGGTTAAAACAAAGAGCAGGGTGGTGGGAGAGCAGGAAAGGGGGACACAGGAGGGAGTGGCACTTGCTGGAGAACATGAAGGAGTGGCAGGGGGTTCATGGGGACTCAGGAGATGAATCAGGGCATGGCAATAATGTGGGGGAGCAGGGAAGGAGTTTGGAGAGGGAGGGATGGCTCAGGATGGGCAGGGAGGGATGGTCCAGGGCAAAAAAGGGGGGGACATGAGCCTGGCTGTACCCTGAGGAGGAGGATTTGGCTTAAACGAAGAGTGTGGGGGTGAAGAAGAGCAGGAAAGGGGGACACAGGGTCACAGAACAGGGACAGGAGGGAATGTTGGAGGACATCAAGGAGTGGCAGAGGGAATCAGGGCACGAATCAGGGCATGGCTCGGGTTGGAGGAGTCTCAAAGCCCTTCTCATCCCAGCCCTCCAGTGGATGGAGTGCCATCATCCACGGGACCTTCTGAGCCACCTGCAGAGGGACAGAGCTGCCCTGGAGCCCCCCCATCGAGGGCAGGGCTGAGGCCGAGCCCCATCACACGGATGAGCAGGAGACCCCCACGCCACCACCCGTGCCCCTGTGGGCAGTGCCAGCCGCTGGAATGTGCCTGCCACACCTTCCCTGTGCCACCAGTGCCACCCGGCTTTGCCAGCTGGGACCCGGTTGTGCAGGGTGGGGGACACCCCCCAAACACACACAGCCGCTATTCCTGACACCCGAAACTCCCGAGGTGGCAGCAAAATCTCCGTGTTAGAGCTGGAGGTGCCAGGGGCAGGATGCCCCCGCGCTGTCCCCGCACTGGGAGGGCTCGGAGTGCCCGAGGCTGGCGAGCTCGGAGCTGCCAGGAGCAGCAGGGAGGAAGGAGGAGGAGGAGGAAAAATTCCCGGGAAATTTTCATCCCATCCTCTGTTTAAATTTACCGAGATCATCCCCTCTCAGCCGGGCTGGTGACATCAGCAGGATGCGGCCCCCGCGCCACCAGCAGCGTCCCCCTGCTCGTCTGTGTCCCTTCTCTGTGTCCCCCCTCTGTCCCTTTCTCTCTGTCCCTCCCCTCTGTCCCTCCCCTCTGTCCCTCCTCTCTGTCCCTCCCCTGTCCCTCCCTGCTGTCGCTGTCGTCCGTGGAGCACGCGTGACACCCAGTGGGCGAGCCCCAGACTGCACCAGCGAGTCCCTGGCACAGTGGCACTGCCCTGGGGCTGTCACCCTTGTAGGGGACAGGGAAATGCGGTGGCACTGCCCTGGAAAGGTGATATTTGTACTACTTAATTAGCGGCTTGAATTTATTTTTTTTTTTCTTTATTCAGAGTTCGGATTAAAAACACGAAGGAGACAAATTTTTTCGTGTTTGGGCTTGGTTGTTTATTAAATGTTATTTAAAGTACAGAGAGTTCAGCAATACTTTCAGCTAAATGGAGGTGAACCTAGCTCGTTACAAGGTTTTTAAAAGCTAAATATTTCAATAGATAATTAATACCTATATTATTTATATTTTTGATCTAATAACTAAACTGCTGTGACCCACAGTGCAGCACTAACTAGAAACTACTACTTGAAATTGTGAAGAAGGAAGAGCACCAAAAGCAGATAATACCCAAAATATTCTATTTGGTTTTATACTTATTACTATAGTATAAAAACCTCAAATTTAAAACCTTTTACCATGTGAAATCACACACTTTTATTTAACTACACACCCATGATTTTAACTCCATCATTCAAATTTGGAAGCCTTCTCCAAGACCTCAGGTCAAAAGCTTTTTTCTCCTGGAGGTCAGTGCCAGAAAGGACAGAAAACTCAAAATTTCCAGGTTTCTGGTGATCCAACACTGCCTGATGGGTTTTTAGAGGGGTTTTAACTTGTTGGGATGGGTGGGGACATAGCTGGGGGCTCCCCAAGGCTGTGGGGTCTCTCTGGGTCTTCCCAGACCTAGTGAGTCCTGTAATTTTGGGGTCTCACTGGGGCTCTGGGGTCTCTCCAGGCACTCAGGGCTCTGCAGCCCAGAGCTCTGGGGTCTCTCCAGATGTCTCAGGGTGTTTTCAGTCATCTGGGGGTCCCTGGTGCCACTGGGGTGTCCCCAAGGCACTCAGGGGTCCCTGCAGCCCAGAGCTTTGGGGTCTCTGCAGGCACTCAGGAGTCCCAGCAGATTTGGGGCTCAGCAGTGCTCCAGCCTCCCACTGGGGCTCTGGAATCTCTCTAGGATCTTGTCCTGGTAACTTTGGGGCTCTGGAATCTCTCTGGGATCTTGTCCTGGTAACTTTGGGGCTCTGAGTCCCATTTGGGGCTCCCTGCAGCCCCACGGCTCTGGTGGCACTGGGGTCTCCCTGGGAGTCCTAAAGCTCTGCAGCCCCGAGGTTTAGGGTCTCACCAGAGCCCCTGGGACTCCAGGGGAGTTCCTGAAGTCCTGGGACTCTGAGGCCACACTCAGCTCCAGGCCTGGGCCTTTGGGGTCTCCCCTGCAGCCTCAGTGTGTAGGATGCTTTGCACCAACTCCTGGGTCAGGATCTCACTTTGTCCTGGCTTTCCTTCCTCTGTCTGCATCCCTCAAAGACCCTGATATCTCTCAGGCATTTCCCACCTTCCTGCTCCCACCCTGGGGCCATCCTCACCCCCCAGCCCCATCTCCTGATGCAGCTCTAACCCTTCCTGCCTGCTCCAGCTGGGTTTCTCTGGGACAAGAACCCTTTTTGCTTTTCCTCCTGTTTCTCTTGCTCATTCCCCAGGAGATAAACCCTGATGGAACAAGGATCTGATGGGAGTCAGTGTTGTGGCTCACATCAAGCCAAAGCAGAGCTGTTTTCTGTAGGAAAAACATTTTCATCCCAATTTGCAGAGGCTTCCAAAGGCGACTCTGGGAGGAGCAGTCGCAGTCGCTGCTGAGGGGTTGGATGCTCTTCTCCAGCTCTGGAGAGGCTGGAAGCTCGTCCTGCTGAGCCATCCAAGCTCATTAATGGAGCTGTGAACACCCACGTGAAATGCCCTGCAACCCCACTCCCCAGCATGGAAATCCCAGCTCTGGTGTCTGCAAAGACACTTGGAGGGTTTAAAATGGACCTGGAGAATGAGAACAGGAGCGGGAGGAGGAAGGGAGCAGGAAGACACAGAGCTGGGTGCTCCTCACTGTGCCCCAAGCAGGGCCCTGCATGCCCTGACCCCACCTGAGAGGCTCCACTCAGGGCATGGAGGGATCCCTGGAGCTGCTGCTGTGACAGGGACACAGGGACAGCATGGCCAAGAGCAGGACCGTGCTGTTCACCACAGAATGGGTGGGACTGTTAGACCTCAAGGGCACATCGCAAAATTACCTCTGGGATCAAAGAATCATCACAATCCCAGCACGGGTTGGGTTGGAAGGGAACTTAAATCTCATCCCATCCCACCCCTGCCATGGCAGGGACACCTCCCACTGTCCCAGGCTGCTCCAACCCCAATGTCCAGCCCGGCCTGGGACACTGCCAGGGATCCAGGGGCAGCCACAGCTGCTCTGGGCACCCTGTGCCAGCCCTTCCCACCCTCACAGGTTCCCAATATCCCATCTGGCGGTGGGAAGCCATTCCCTGAGTTCTGTTCCTCCATCCCTTATCCTTCTCCAGCTCTCCTGGAGCCCCTTTAGGCTCTGAGGGGCTCTGAGCTCTCCCTGGATCCTTCTGCTCTCCAGGTGAGCCCCCCCAGCTGTCCCAGCCCGGCTCCAGAGCAGAGGAGCTCCAGCCCTTGGAGCATCCCCATGGCCTCCTCTGGACCCATCCATGGTCACTGCAGAGAGGTGAAACAAGATGTGACAGAGGCAGTATCAAGGTGGGGCTCCACATGTGCTCCACTGACCTTTCCTCCTCCCCTGGGCAGCCCCACCCAGAGCCAAACCTTGGCTCCAGAAGAGCCAAAAACAGCAGTGGAGGGGTTGGTTGGAACCCTGAGCGCTTCCAAGGGCACAAGGAACCCAGCTCAGCCCAGGGGTGACATGCTTTGATGGTGACCAGGCAGCTCCTGGTGGCTGTGCAGTTTTCCAGCTTGAGCACTGACGCCAGTGGCTGCTGCAGAAGGGAAGGAAAACTTTCCATTCGAGTTTCCAGCTGGAAGAGGCAGGGACAGAAACACTGCCATGTCTCAGGTGCAGAGCAGGGCTGGTTCCAGCTCAGCGGTGCTGTGCAAGCAGCTGCTCCTTCCCACGGAGCCTGGGGGGGGGTCCTCCACCCCATGGACAGGTTTTGGAGCTCCAGAGCCCCCACCCCACACATTTCTCCAAGCTGTACCTGGGTGACAGTCCCCCCTGCACAGGGACACTCCCCACAGCAACAGGGCCAGGCAGCTCTGGGCCATAAATCTGTCTGGCCAGACCTGCTCCCTGCCCCAAGACCACCCCAAGGTCTTTCCAAGGCAGGATCTGCCCCTCCCTTCCCACTGCAGCAGCTCTGTGACCGAGTGTGGCACTCAGCACCTGGAGCATCCCAAGCACGGCCCCATGGAGAGCCTGAGGAACAGCAGGGGCAGCCAAGGGCAGCCCCCACCCCAGCCAGGCTCTGGGAGCAGCTGCAGCTCCCTGCTCCCCTTTCCATGAGTTTTTCCCCATTTTTCAGCGCCCAGGTGATGCTGGCCCCGGGCGCTGGTCCCAAAGTTCATCACAGGCTTGGAGGAGGAGGGAATTGCACCCTTGCCTTGCAGGTGAGGCCAATCCAAGGGGAAGGGGTGTGAGAGTGGCAGAGCCTCGTTCCAGGTGGACTTCAAGGACCCCAAAATCCGGACAAGAGAAACCTTGTGGATGTCGACAAGATGAGCAAGACAACCTCAGGTTTCAGGCAGGCTGGGGAGCAAGGGGCTGAGCAGGATCCCAGTGGAAGGAACTGGGAAAAGGTCCTGGATAAGGCTCTGGGCAGGAGGATGGACAAATGGGACAAGCTGCATCCTCTGTGCAGCAGCAGGGAACCCCAGGCTCTGTGCTCAGAGTGGTTCCCAGCCCTGGGAGAGATGGAGGGGCTGGGAAAGGAGCAGCAGATGCTGCTGGCAGGGAGAGAGGCAGGCTGGGATCTCCCAGCACCCTGCAGGCGCCCTGGGGACAGAGCCAGCCCCTCCTGGTGGGACATGACAGTACCAAAGGGACAAGGGACATTCCTGGCAGCTCCAGGCTGGGCAGCAGAATTGATATTTTTCCTGGGGAGCTGGCACAGCTGTGGGACTGAGGTGGTGTCTTGGGGTGAGTTTATGATGTTTGTATCACAAAGTCCAGTTGCAGAACCAGTGGGGAAGGGACTGCTTGGATCTGCTTCCAGAGGGACCCCATTCAGAGGTTTCCTCCCAAACTTGTCCTAATCCAGGACAGGTGGGCAAGCCCATGCAGGCTGGGTGAGCCATGGGTGACCTTTCCCTGTGCTGGTGGTGTCCTGCTCAAGGTGGGAATGGGGGGCTGGACCCCGCTGTGAGCCCAGCAAGGGGCAATCTCCCCATCACAAATTCTGTCCCTTCCCGTGCCAGAGCCCACTCCTGTGCCCCAGGCCGTGCCCCCAGCCCAGGGCTCGCTCTGTCCCGCACCCCTCAGCTGCTCCTGGCATCAGTGATCCCTCCAGAGAGCCACTGCTGCAAAGTCAGGCACAGAGATTGCCAGGGGACAGCAGGGGTGGCAGCACGGGGGGCTCGGGGAGCCGGGGGCAGCTGTGCCCTGAAAGCCGAGCCACCTGCACGCTGCTACCTGCTGAATAATAGAGGAGCTGACAGGCAGCGGAGAGAAATGTGATGCTGCTGAGGCAGCCCGGGGAGACATCTGAGCTGCCGGCAGCTGCGATAGCAACTGCAGCCGAGCAGCCCTGCAGCCCTCTGGGCTGTGTGCGGCTCCGTGCCCATCTCCCGGGCTGCCCGCGGCTCTCTGCCCACCCCCGGCTGCCCCGGGGCAGCTGCAGGGGCACGGGCTCGGGGCTGGCAGGATGATGTGAGCTGCAGCGGGCACACAGCTCAAGGGCACAGCTGGGGTTGCCGGGAGGTGAGGCTGAGCAGAGGCAGTGCCCGCGCCCGGGGGGCGGCAGCAGCTCAGCCCCATGTCCAGAGGAGGGGAGATGGTTTATATCCCGGATGACTCCGACTTCAGCTCCTTCAGGGACCAGTGCGAGAGCCTGGAGGGCTGGCACTGCCGGTACAACAAGGCTGGCGTGACCGTGTGGAGTCAGGGCCAGGAGGAAAGCTGCACCGTGCAGAAAATCAAGGTAAGGAGATGCTTCCCTGCCCCAGCCCTGTGCCCGAGGGTCCCTGGGGACTGCCCCGTGCTGGACATGCTCAGTCCAGCCTGCCTGGGGGTGTTCCCGCCCCGAATTCCAGGGTTAGACCTCCCGAAGGTGCTTCCCTGCTGCTCCCCCGGGGTTTACCTGCCGGGATCCCGCAGCCTCCTGCCTTGCGGGCTCACGTGGCGCCTGCCCCCATCCCGACACTGTCGGGAAGGCCCTGGGATCGGTTACATCATGGAGATGCCTTGGCGGAGCCCCCGGGCACTAAAGAGGCTCAGGGGGTGCGTCCCTGGTGTCCTGTGCCCGGCTCTGCCATCCTGGGCACATCCCCTGGCATCCCGATGGGATGAGATCCTGCAGGAGCCCGGGGGGTGTTTTGGGAGGTTTGTTTCTTGCCAGGGACAGGAGCTGGGGTGCTGCAGAGGGACAGGGAGGTTCAGCCACCTCTCAGTACCTTGTTCACCTACACAGCCCCAGTGGCACTGCCAGGTGACCCTGGGCACATCAGGAGTGGCTGCAGGGCACAGGGTGAGCCCATGGTGGGCATCACGGGCTTTGGCTTTTCTGGTCACCAAGATCCCCGACTCCTGGGCAGGGGTGGGATCAGCCAAAGCGAGGAGAGGCAGAACATCTGACCTCCAGGACAGTCCCACTGGAGAGCCTTCAACCAGGAGTGTCAGGGGAGGCCTGGAGAGCAGGGAAGGCACAGCGGGTTGGTGAGGAGGGAACAACGCTCTGGAAGAGGCTCTCCCACCGCTGCCCTGGGCACAGAACACCCAGCAGCACCTCCCCTGCAGCTGGGGGCATGAGGAGGAGCTGGGCACACACTGCTGCCATGGACAGAGACCCTTCAGGGCCAGGGGGAGGAGCAGGAGCAGCAGTCTCGGCACAGCTGCAGCTGCAATCCCCATTTCCCTGCTGCCATGAGCCAGGGAGGAGCTCCTGCACCTGTATCAGGGAGCATCTAACCCAGCTGGGCATGCACAGGGCCAGGGGGTGCTGAGGGGTCAGGCCAACACCTCCTTGAAAAGTCCGGGTGACTGCAGCAGGTCCCTGACACTGGGAGGAGGCAAACATCACATCCCTGTCCCAAAAAGAATGGCAGCCCCCAAAAAGAAGCTCCGGGGCACTGTGGGCTGCTGTGTCACCTCCATCCCTGGGCAGGATGTGGAGAATGTGCTGTGTCCTGGAGGAGGAGGGCAGTGGGGACAGCAGCAAGGACCTGCCAAGGGTAAATCGTGCCTGATGGCCTCTGCAGGGACAGGCCTGGCTCTGTGGTGGCAGCAGATCCAGCAGGTCCAGCCTTGGACAGGGCTTCCCTGTGGCCACATCAGTGAGAGCGAGACTGCGGATGTGGGTGCTGCTCAGAGTGACCAGGACAGGCTGGCAGGACCCTGGGGTCCAACCCTCAGCCTGGCAGGGGGGTGCATGTTCCTCACAGAGAGGGGACCCCAGGCAGCTCCAGGGGACTCAGGGACCATCACCCTGTGCAATAATGGGGTTTTTCCCTGCCCTGGAGACAGCCTGCGCCTGGTGCAGGGGTTGTCACTGCCCAGAGCCCCCTCCCAAAACATGGGATGGAGGATTCCACCCAGCCCGAGCTCTCTTGGATTCAGAAGACCCTCAGTCTGTTCATTAACTGAGGGAGTTAATTATCCCAGAGATTCTCTGAGCAACTGGAGCTTTGGATTTTTTCCACCTGAATCCCCTGTGGATGGGTCTGGGCTCTGTTCTTTCCCCATCCCAGCAGCTGTGCCTGGCAGAGCTGCTCATCCCAGGCTGGAGGGGGATGGTGGGCAGCCTTTAGTGGGGAATTTGGGGGTGCAAGACTGCAGTGATCCCTCTGTGACAACCGGAGCTTCCAGGAGCTGGAAAAATCCCAGCACCTCCAGACCCCGCTGGGAGGGTGCAGGCAGGGAGGGAGAGCAGGAGGAGGGGGCTGGGTGCTCCCACCCTCCCCCCGCTGCCCTGGGGACTGCAGCACATCTCCGAGCCCGGCCTGGGCAGCAGTCCAGCACAAACCATACCCGGGCCACCGGGGAAAGCTTGCCCGAGATTGATGGGACCTGCCGCGCTCCGAGGGCCATCTCCGCTTACACGGCACCTCATCAAAGATGCAAGGGCTCTAACGAGGAGCAGATGACATCTCCCTCCGCCTCCCGGCGCTGAGACGAGCAGGGCGGCCGCCTTCATCAATAATGCACGGCTGGCGCGGCCGGGCAGCTCCGCGGCTCCGGTTACAGCCGGGCCTGACATCCTCCGGGAGAGGACCCCACATCCCCCGGGAGGGGACCCGACACACCCCCCGGGAGCGGGACTCACACCCCCGGGAGCAGATCCCACATTCCCCGGAGCGGATCCCGCATTCCCCCGAGGGCGGAACCCAAAACCCCCCGGAGCAGTTCCCACAAAATCCCCGGGAGCCGACCCCACACCCCCGTGAACGGATCTCACACACGCCAGGGAGCAGACCCCACATCCCCCAGGAGCGGACCCCCCATTTCCCCGGGAGTGGACCCCACATCTCTCGATATCGGACCCGACACCGCCCGGGGGGGGATCCAACCCACCCGGGAGCAGATCCTACACCCTCCCCGGGTGGATAGCGAACTCCACATCTCCCGGGAGCAGACCCCACACCCCAGACCATCGTGAAGGGCACAGGCACCGCTTTGCTTGCCATGCAAGGACATGGGGCAGGGGACAGGCACAAAGCCTGGACCATCAGTTGCAGGGTCATTCTAGCCCTAATCTGGCTGCAGGAGTGGTGGCTCTGGGACTATGCAGAGCATCCTCCGTGGCACAGGGACGTGGGGCAGCCCAAAGGCCTCGTGCCCAGGTGGGCACAGCTCCGGGGCTGGGTGCTGCCCTGGTGCACCGGCCAGAGCTGCACTCACGTTGCCACTACAGCCCTGTGCCCAGAGTGGGTCTGTGCTGGTTTGAAAGCAAAACCAGTGAGAGACCCCAAGTCAGAAATACAATTTAATAGGAAAAAAGAGAAAAAATAAAATACATTCAATAGTACAAAACAAAAACCAGTGCCAGAGTCAGAATACAGCCTGACACCTCGCTGGTTAGGTTAGGGTGGTGGCAGCAGCCCAGATGAAGTGCTCTTGTTGAAGGAGTGATCCTGGAGAAAGGTCTGGGAGCTCTTGGCCTCTGGGATCCAGTGGGAAAAGGCTGCTCTGGTGTTCCCAATGCCAGCTTGGATCCGGGTAGGAAATGCTGGGCTCCTCCCCCTGGCTGGAGCATCTCCCCATGGGATGATGGAATTGGATCAGCCATGGCCTGGGACTGCATGGCCATGGCCAGGAGAGATCTCCTGGAGGGAGGATGGGCTGTGGGGCAGATAAAGAACACTGCCCCAGCTGGGTTAACAGCTGGCCATGAACAGCAGATATCTGCACAGAGATCAGCAGCACTGCCCAGCTGGGGTAACACATGGGGACAGCATTCACACTTTTGGGCACA
>VXBI01010997.1:261799-294321 GCA_013397375.1 Toxostoma redivivum
TTCAGGATAGATTAACAAGGTGGGTGGGAGGGTATAATTTGAGACTAAACCATTAACTTGGGCAATAACAGAGCACAGCCTTAACAAGAAACACACTGCAACACTGTCCCCTCCCCTGTCCCCACAGACCCGCATCTCCTGCAAGGACGTCCCCGCAGAGACCCTCTATGACGTGCTGCACGACACCCGCTACCGCAAGAAATGGGATTCCAACATGATCGAGACCTACGACATCGGGCGCCTCACCGTCAACGCTGATGTGGGATACTACTCCTGTGAGCAGCCCTGAGCCCCCCAGAGCCCCCAGCCCCACGCCCCCGGGTGCTATGGGGGCTGGAGGGTAACAGGATGTGCCCGCAGGGAAGTGCCCGAGCCCTCTGAAGAACCGGGATTTCGTCACGCTGCGCTCCTGGCTGCCCCTGGGCAATGATTACATGATCATCAACTACAGCGTGAAGCACCCGGTGAGCCCCCGGCTGCCCCCAGCCCTGGCAGGGGCACGGGCAGGGCTGGGCAGGCTCTGAGGTGCCCGCAATCTCTCCGCAGAAATACCCGCCCCGGAAGGATTTCGTGAGAGCCGTGTCCCTGCAGACCGGTTACCTGATCAAGGCGAACGGGGACGGTGCCTGCATCCTCTATTACCTCACCCAGGTGGATCCTCGCGGTGAGTGAGGTGCCTGCATCCTCTGTTACCTCCCCCGAGCTCACCCCCTGGCTCTCCATCACCCAGGCACCCGGGAATGGGCACAGCCCAAGGAAGAAGGGGTGACCACCCCAGCTCATGGTGCCTCCCCTGGGGCTGGCCTTGCTTCTCTGAGTGACTCTGGGCTCTTGCAGGGTCGCTGCCAAAGTGGGTGGTGAACCGCGTGTCCCAGTTTGTGGCACCGAAGGTAAGGAGGGGGGTGCATGCCCGGTGGTGGGAGCAGGGTGAGATGCCCAAATTACCCCTGGGTGGGGGCAGGATGGGTGACCCAGGGCTCTGAGGATGGATGCTGGAAGACCCAGAGCTCACAGAACAGGTCCTGGGTCACCCAGGACCTGCAGGACACGTGTTGGGTGATCCAAGGCTCTCACAGGATGGGTGCTGAATGATCCAAGGCTCTCACAGGATGGGTGCTGGGTGATCCAAGGCTCACATCTCATCTCCCAGCTCCCCCATTGCAGGTTTTGGGGTGTTGGGAGGGGATGGGCTCTGGCTGCCCCAGTGACATGCCCAGTGCATGCCCTGTGTCACCCATCACTCTGCACCCATTTAGTGAGCTCTGGGGCAGCCAGACCCCATCCCCTCCCAACACCCCAAAACCTGCAATGTGGGAGCTGGCAGCTGTGCCCACAGCCCAACCCCGCTGTGCCTGCAGGCCATGAAGAAGATTTACAAGGCTGGGCTCAAGTACCCGGAGTGGAAGCGCCGGCACGACCCCGAGTACAAGCCCTGGGTGTACCCCGAGCAGAACACTCTGCCCAGCGTGAGCCTGGCCGAGCTCTCCGTGCAGCACGCGGATTCCCTGGAAAACATCGACGAGACCGGGCTGCCCGAGGAGCACCTGAGCACCAGCGACCATGAGGCCTGAGCCCTCTGCTCAGGGGAATCCTCTCATCACCCAGGCTTGGCACCCAGGGGGCACAGCTGGGAATTTGTCTCCCTGCTTCCCCATAGTCACATCTGCTCTCTAAATCCTTCATCACTGACCCCCCTCCCTACCCAGGCAGCGGGGAACTGTGTCACAGGTGCTGGAAAAAGGGAGGATGGGCACTCCCTGTGCCCATGGAGATGTCCCCACAGGAGACAGTGCTGGCAGTGGGTGTTCCAAGAGAGGCTGAGGTGGGCAGGAGCTTTCCTGGCAATAGGATATGGCTCTGCCACTGTAAAACCCTCAAAGGCCCAGAATTGGGGGGGTCTGTGAGGGTCCTGCTCAGGTTTTGCAGCAGCACAAGGCTGACCCCGCCTGGCCTGAAGTCCAGCTCTGCCAAGCCCGAGGTCAGGCTGGACCCACTGCAGCCCTCCCCACCCCTCCAAGCTCAGTGTGACCCCCCCATCTCAGGGAGCCCTGCCAGGCCCTCTCCTGAGCACCAGGCTCACCTCTGCAGGCTGGCTCTAGCCCAGCTGGCTCTGGGGACCCCTTCCCCGGGTGGTTTGTGGGGTTTGTCCTAGCAGTGGGGTCTTGGGCCAGCTGTGTCCCCACTCTCCCCAGTGTCTGCCGCTGCTGTGGTTCCTGGCACAACAATAAAGGGGTTGGTGTGTGTGCGAGAGCTCAGCGGGCTGGCACAGGATGGGAGGGCACAGGACGGGGAGGGGGCTGGCACGGAGCCCACCCAGAGGCACCCAGGTCTGAGTGGGACAGGAGGGTCTATCCAGGCAGCCCCAGCACCTCCTCAGCAGGGACACAAGTGGCCACAGCAGGACAGGACAGAGGGATGTCAGGCTCTGCACCCCCACGGGTGTGGGACAGCTTCCACAGGACAACGGGAAGTTGGTCTAGACAGGCAGTGCCGTGGGAATATGCTGACAAATGAGGGATTTTCTACCCACTCCTCGCCCCCACCCTCCGAGGCTCTGAGGCTCCATCCCCAGCTGGGTTTGAGCCTGGTCTGTGCAGATGATGATGTCACTGCAGCTTTTGGGGTCCCTCTGACCCAGCTTCACACCCCTCCAGAGCTGCCCCGTGTGTGCCTCCCCCACATCTGGAGCTTTTCTCCACCCTAGCAGGGATGTTTGCTGTCCCCCTTTAGCCACGCTGTTAGGTCCCAAATGTCCCTTGTGCTGCCTCGGGGGACATCACACACCGTGCTGGGAAGGGGACAGCAGGTTCTGGCTGTCCCGACAGCCGGATCCCGGCTTTTGCAGCTGGGCTGGCTGCACAGGAGCCACCTCTGCAAGGAAAATGTGGAAAAAGAGGACGGGGGATGTGCAGCTCGCACCCCGCAGCACACAGCGAGGGGGTTTTTACCTGTAAAAAAACCAGAGGAATTATTTTACCGGTAAAAAGACACATCCCAGCCCCAAACTGCCCCAAAACCACTCTGGCAGAGCTGGGAACAGTGGAAAATCACCCCTGATGGGGCAGAACCCGCTGGAACCCGAGCCCGCAGGGTGCTGGGGTGCAGACCCAGCCTCATTCCTTCGCATTCCCGGGATGTATCTCCGCAGCATCCAGGCTGCATCCAGCTCTGCCGGGGGTTATTTTTAGCCAGCCCTGAGTGGGAAAGCTGTGCCAGGCCGGGTGACACCTCAGACCATCCCGAAATGCCCGGGATGGTGGTGGCACGGGGAGTGTCCCTGTCACTGGTCCGCATCCAGCACTGGGATGTAGGAGAGCTCCCGGCCCCCCAGTATGAGCCAGGCTGAAACTGGAGGGGCACCATGGGGGTGCCGGCAGCCCCAGCGCGGTGATTTCTTTTGGAATTACGTGAGTTTCCTGCTGCACAAACAGGAAAGGGACCAGCTCGGCATCCCGAGCGAGGGTGCAGGGGGTTCGGAGCCCCCCGGGGGCCCTCTCTGGGATTTTGGGGGAGCGGGAGTGGCCCAGAGCGGGTAGGGTGACAGGCAGACACGCGGGGGCTGCGGCCCCGCACGAGAGCCCAGCTGGGAGCTTTTCCTGCCCGGCTCCCAGCGCAGAGATTGGAAAGGAAACGGGAAGCTGCTGCTGGACGAGAGATTAGCCCGGAGGCAGTGATGTCAGCCGCTGCTGATGGATCAGGGGCAGCGGGAGCGTGGCACGGGCCCCATCCTGGCCACACACCGTGTCAAACGTGCCCCTGCTGCGGCAGGATGTGACTCCATCCCTGGATCCCGTGATTTGCATCTCCTGAGCTCATGGAGAGGTTCTTGGGCAGCTTTTGGCCTCACCACCCAGACCAGGACTCTGATTCCAGCGAGGAGCCCTCCCAGCAGCCTCCTGAGCTGGCCCTGAGCAGGGTTTTTGCCTTTTCCCAAGACTCCAGTTTCCTCCTCCCCAGTCCCTCCCCAGGCTCAGCTCTCTGCTGTGCCCTGCAAACCCTCCAGGCTCAGTCCAAGCCCCACATTTACAGCTGTCCCATGGGATAATTCCTCTCCAGGGCTGAGCTTTGAGTGTCCCTCATCCAGTCCTGCTCCCCAGAGATGCTTCCACCATCACACCACACATCCCCCAGCAGGAACCTGCATGGGTGGGGCTGAAGGTAAAGCAAAGCAAAAAAAAAACTGCCCCAGGGTGCAGCAAAAGCTGCATCCATCCAGGGGAGGGATGGATCAATGGATGGATTGATGGAAGGAGAGGAAGGGAGGAATGAAGATTGATGGATGATGGATGGATGGATGGATGATGGATGGATGGATGGATGGATGGATGATGGACGGATGGATCATGGATGGATGGATGGATGATGGATGATGGATGGATGATGGATGATAGATGGATGGATGGATGGATGGATGGATGGACAGATGGATGATGGATGGATGGATTTGCCCCTGCACAGGAGGCAGAACTCATGCCCTGGGCAGTGCCCAGCCCTGAGCAGAGTGTGCAGAGAGGCTGTGCAGTGTCTCTGCCTGGGAATATTCCAGAAGCCTCTGGACACAGCTCTGTGCCCTGAGCTCTGTCTGAGCAGGGAGTTGAGGCCAGAGGAGCCACTGTGGATCCTCCCAGCCTGACCCTGCCTGGGACAGTGTCTATGGAGATGCTGCAGGGTGCCAGGCTGTGCTTCACTGCTGCAACGCCTGCAGCACCAGAGGTGGTGACACATCTCCTGTGCTCTGTCCCTCCCATCCACACCACAGACCTCAGCAGCCTTCCCAAGAACAGCAGAGCCAAACAGCTTCCTCTGAGAGCTGGAGGGATGGCACGGTCTGCCCTGCAGGGCCACAGGGTCCCTGCACACCCTGGGGGTCCCCAGGCACCCTGAGGGTCCCCACACCCCCCCACAAGGTGGCCCATGGGGTCACAGTGCCATGCCCAGCCCAGGGAATGTGTCCCTCTCTGCTGTGGCAGCTGTTGGGGAAAGGGGAGGAAAACAAAATCCTTTCCAGGCTCGTGCTGAATTCTGCTTCTGCTTTGCAGGAGCAGCCTGTGGTGAGAGCCTGCCTTTCCCCACCGAGCTGCACGCAGGGTTTGTGCAGGGTGGGCCTCCCACACCACCCCCACAATGGCTTTTGGGGGCACTGCTGGGGCGGGGAAGGACCTGCCTGAGTTGGAGGAGCTCTGGGCCCTCACAGGGCAGGGAGATGTTATCAGCCACGGCATCAGGAGTGAGATATCAGCCTTGACACCCTCAAGGTTGGGTAACAGCTGAGCTGGACCAACCACCAGCCCTGCTGGGGCTCTTGCAAGAAGTGTTGTGTTAAAAGCACAGTCTGTGGTGAAAGCTCAGGCTCCCTGCAGGAGAGAATCCCCCTGGATGTCCTTTTTCCACCGCTGCCCTTCCTGTCCTCCTGCCCCTCAGCTCACCCCACATCCCCCTGCCCACGGGGAACCAGAAAAGGGACGAGGTGCTGCGTTCCCAGCATCCCCACAGCACAAAGGCTTTGATGTTCCCCAAATTTCACCCACCCAGCCCCAGTGCCAGCCCTCCCAAGTCCCCTCATCAGCATGAATATTTCAGCCTGTTTTCCCCAGTTTAGCCCAAAGGAAGGCAGAGCCTGGCTGAGGGACAGGACACAGCACAGCCAGGGCAGCGTCATGCCTGGGAAGGGACAGGACAGAGGGTGGGACAGGGATGGGGACCAGAGGGTTGGCCTGGAGGAGGGACCGGCAGTGGGAGGCGCAGGCTGGGTGCTGCGAGCCCGCAGCAGTTCTTGCATGGGACTGCCCTGGCATCAACCTGGAGCCCACACGACATTGCCAGCACCGTGCCGGGGGGCTGCGGAGTGCCAGAGGTGAGGGACAACCGCGAGGGTGGCAGGAGATGGACGGGAACAGATTTGGGGATGGTGGGGAAGGGCCAGGTCTGGGCCGGTCCATGCTCACTGTGCCAGCTGGGCGTGGGTTTGTAGGCACAGGGAATGTGCCCACCTGCCCATGGGCACGGCTGCACTGCCCCGAAGTGCCACACCACAGCATGGTGCCCGGCACGGCACAGAGCCCAGGAACGGGGAGATTTCAGGAGCCATCTCCTCACTGCAGAAGCCCCAGGCAGGGCAGAGCCGGCCGCAGATCCCTCAGGGTGATACAGACATGAAAAAGGGGGAAACCGCCCCATTTCGGCCCCAAAGCTGCCGGGCACAGGTGGGTACAGCCCTTCAAACACCCAGCCCACATCGCTGCGGGACATCGCCGCCCTGCCCTGCCTTTTCGGTAGGTCCCACACCAGCCCTGTCCCCCTGTCCTGCTCCCCGTGTCCCAGCCCCTGCCGTGACTGTCCCTCCCCCTCGCTGACAGCGTCCCCCACGTGCTGGCGGGGACACCGCAGCCTCGCAGGGCACTGGCCCATGGCACCCACGCATCTCCTGCCTGGCAGGCGGGGCCGGGCAGCGGGGACGTGCCCGTGCTGGGCACGGGGGCTCCAGCCCGGCTCTCCCGGCCGGGTTTGGGACGCGGCTCCTGCGGGAGGGGGGCAGGGGATGCGTGGGAGCGTGCAGGCAGCAGGAAGGAAGCCTGAGCCGAACAATAGAGGGAAATGGAGGAACTGGAAAAAGACCCAGTGGCAGCACAGTCAGCACAGATGGTTTAGTGCGGAGCTGCGTGATTCATGGGAAAAAGGCCCTCAGCTGGCGAATCGTCCCTGGTGGCACACGAGCCACCTCAGTGGCCATGTGCGGGTGCTGGCAGTGGGGGGTCCAGCCCGGCTGGGGGTGGCTGGGTGGGTGGGAGTCTGTCCCCCCTCTGTTTGCCCGTGAGTCATGCTGACCTCTCCCATGCCCTCGCCAGCAATGAGAGAGAGAGAGATTATGGTCTGGCCCTTCCGGCCGCAGAGCCCTCCCCGAGCTGGCCGGCACAGGAGCTCATCCCCTGGGAGGGGCCCCGCTGCTCCCCCCGGTGTCTGCCCGGGACACCCCCGCGGCTGCGCGGCTCCGACCCGCCCGCCCGGCCCCGCAGAGCTCGGGATGTCCCAGCCCTCGGCATCTGCTCGCCCACCCGCTCCCCCGTGAGCCCCCGGGCTCAGTTCCTGCCCTGCTCGGCTCAGGATCCGGCTCCGGGGAGTGCGGGAGAGACTGGGGCTGGGGAACAACAGGATGCGGGCTCCTGCGAGGTGAGCGGGGTGTGGAGCAGCGAGGTGTGGAGATCTCGGGGAGCATCCCGCGCTCCCACCCTTCAGGGCAGCTGAACCCACCCCCTTTCCCTTCCCGCTGCCTCCTCAGCCCCTCTCTCCCTCCCCTCCTTGCACAGATGATGGGCTGAGCATCCGTCCCTGAGGCACCCCAGGGCCATGAGCTCGCCGTGCGGCCCTGACTCGGATATTGCAGACTGGCTGGCCACCATCCACTTGGAGAGGTACCGCGATGTCTTCAAGCAGCACGGATACCATGTGGCCAGAGATGCCACCTCGCTGGACAGCCACCACCTGCAGCAGATCGGCATCACCGCCACAGGGCACCGCAAGAGGATCCTCACCCTGGCGCAGCAGACGCGGATGCTGAGCCAGTCCCGGGGGAGAGCCGCAGCAGGAGACACCCATTCCCGAGGCACGGAGCCCCTGGATGCCCCCCAGGAGGGCAAGGATGCCATGAGAGCAGAGCCGGGAGGGACTAGTGACGCCTTTGGGACGCAGCCTCGTGTCACCGTGCCCAGCCAGGCAGCGCCGGGAGAGAAGGACCCCGCTCCTCCCGCCCTGAAGCCCATTCCCAAACCAAGGACGGTTTTCCCTCGCTCAAAGGCAGAGCAGGGATCAGTGCCCGTGCCCCCGGCACGCTCCGCGGTGCCAGCGCACGGCCCGGGCAGCGAGCGGGCACCAGCAGCTTTTGTGGTACTAGAGGGGTTTGTGCCAGGGGAGAGCTCCACGGATTGGGAGAGCGCGGAGCGCGGAGCTGATCCAGGGACAGCCGTGGCCATGGGTGTGATAGCATCCCGGCTGAGAGGGCGGGACAGCGCTCGGGAGGAGACACGGCCACCCCCGAGCCACGGACAAACCCTGGAGACAGCGGAGAGATCCCCCCCGGCCGCCCCGTGCGTCCCCCCACGGCACAGACAGCGGGGCCTGGCAGCTGAGCCCAGCGCTGGCAGTGCCCAGGAGGGTCCCCCCGCAGCCAGCCCCGCCCTGCCCGCCCCAGCCCGGAGAGACCCCTCGCCGTGCCCCAGGGCAGCCTCTGCCCGCATGGAGATGGTGTCCAACATCATCTACGAAGGACTGGAGCGCCCATCAGCACCCTCGGAGGAGCCGGGAGGGCAGGATGGGCCCCGGGGTGAGGGTGTCCCTCAGCCCCCGGCTCTGTCCCCGCAGGAGCAGACCCAGCCCGAGGACAAGTCTGAGTAAGCCGATGCTTTCCCTCAGCTCTGGGAGGGGAGAGGAGGCAGAGCAGGCAAAGATGAGGATCCAGAGAGACTCCCCCACCCCCAGGACCCACCCCAGGTGCTGACAAGCCCCTTTCACCACCCTCCCTGTGCCTTCCCCAAGCTCTGGATGCGGCAGCTGGGATCCCTCCGAGATGACAGGACAGCCCTGGGCCCCCCGATGGCTCCTCCTGGATGCAGGGAGAGGCTGCTGCCCTTCCTCTGCCCCTCTGGCAGCAGGGCTGGGGGTCCCCAGCATGGTGAGGGGGTGGCTGAGTGAGGATTCTGGCGCTGGGAACGAGGGAAATATCCGAGGGGGGAGATTCTGGGGTGGGAAATGCCCCACAGCACCAGAAAACACAACCTGGCAGTCCCAGGGTTGGGAAGAGGGGAGCAAGGAGAGCACTGGGAGCAGGGAGGAGATGCTGCACGTTCCAGAGGACAAAGCTGGGCTCAGGAGCAGCGTCCAGCAGCTGCACTGGACACCACAGATCCCAGTCCAGCCCCAGTAACCCCTGTCCTGTTTTCCTGCAGTCCTGGCTGGCCCGGCGGGGCCCTGCCCCCCATCCCACAGAGACCCAGCAGCAAGCCAGGTGAGAGCCCCCGGGACACCTGTGCACAGCAGGGACCCCTGATGTCCCCGAGGAAGGGGGAGGGGGTCACCACACACCCTGTCTGTCCCCCAGCCCTGTCCCCGCTCCTGCCTGGCTCTGGGGCTGGGGTGGCCCATTCCAGGCACAGCCCAACCCCACGTGTGTCACTGTGTCAGGTGCCCTGGGTGTTGGGGTGCGCTGTGGGGGGCTCGGGGGGTCCCTCTCAAGGACTGGGAGTCCTGGCTGGTCTCTCCCTCACCACTGATGCCTTTCCTCCCCCGTCTCTGCCCACAGAGGTGAACGATCCACCAGTCTGTCCCTACAGCGAGACCATCTTTGGCCAAGTGGCCCCACCCCGGGAGCCAAAGGTGAGGTTTTGGAACCCTGGAACCTGGGAGTTTTGAACTTTCTGTGCTTTCTGGCACTGGCCCTCAGGAGAACACTGCTTTTGACTTGAGGCCTTGGAGAAGGCTTCCAGATTTGAGTGATGGAGTTAAAATCACTGGTGTGTAGTTAGAATAGAAGTGTGTAATTTCACATGGTGAAGGGTTTGGAGTTTGGGATTTTAGAATATAGTGATAGGTATGGGACAAGATGGAAGGTATTGTTGATACTTGGGACAGAAAATGCAAATTGAGGAGTGTTGTTTGGATGAAGTGGAATGTGCAAAAACCAATTTTTTAGATTTTTAGATTTATATAGTGCCACTAGTAAGGGGACACTGTGGGGGTGGTGGCTGTGCCCTGCTGTCACTCTGCATCTCACCAGCTGCTGCAAAGTCGGGAACTGCATCTGGTGAGGCCACAGTGCCCAGCAGTGCCTGGGATAGGTTATTCCCTCCCCCAGAGGGTGCTGGGCACTGCCCAGGTTTCCCTGGGCATTCCCAGGGAATGGGCACAGCCCCAAAGCTGCCAGAGCTCCAGGAGTGTTTGGACACCACTCTAGGGGTGCCCAGGGTGGGATTGTTGGGGTGTCTGGGCAGAGCCTGGAGCTGGATTGGATGTGTCCCCTCCAGCTCAGGAGAATCTGTGGTTCTGTTTTGGGTTGAGGGTCACAGGCTGAGCACCTGCACTGTTGGCCAGGCAGGCTGAGGGGGTCTGGCATGGCACAGGGCACAGGGGACAGGAGATGTGACCGTCCTCTCTTCCCAGGGTGTTGGCATCTCCTCTGAGCAGAGCTACGAGTCCGTGTCTGAGCTGGAGCTGGAGAGAGAAGGCTGCAGGTAGGGATCAGCTCTGGGCTGGGCATCAGGGGACAGGGGACACCTCTGGGGACAGCCTGAGAGGGGATGGGGTTCTTCCCCATGGCAGAGCTGATCAGGAGTGTCTGGGATGGTGTCAGCAGTCTCTAGAAGAGCTGATGGGTTTGGGGGTGAGAAGGAGCTGTGCTGGTGGGTGGCCCTTGGGGGGACAGTGCTTGGCAAGAGATTTCTGAGTGCACAGCTGGGGCAGCACCTGTACACCCAGAGGAACCTGGATTTGGCCTCTGGGAGCAGGAAAACACCATCAGGGATGGGATTACTCAGAAATTAGATGGCTCCACGCTCCAGCTGAGGGGCTGTGTGATCCCTGAGGGCTCCAGCAGCACCAGATCAGCGTCTGCTGCTCAGTCACTCTGTGCTGGTGGACAGAGAAATTGTGAGAGGCACCTTTAAAACACTTTTGAAATGTACTTTCCATAACTCCTGATAGCATCTCAGAAAGAGGAAGGAAAGCTGCTCTTCCTATTTCGGATGGGGAGGGTTCCTTTTCCTGTGTTGCTCAGAGAGGACGAGGTGAGCTGCAGCTCTGTGGCCTTCGGCTCTGGTGTGGCCAGAGCTGTAAATACTGAAATCTCCTGTGGAGCCTCTGAACCAGCTCAGAGAGGAGCTGAGCACTGACTTGTCTGCATCCAGTGGCTTCCAGGGAGTTGGGATCCAGAACATCCCAAGGGAATTGGCCAGCTCTGGGATTTTGCAGCTGGCCTTGCTGACAGAGGCAGGATGTGACCATCAGGGCCAGCAGCTCACAGGTTTTTTCTCCCAGCCCAGCACCAGCATGCCTGGGGTGTGGAGAGTGGAACAGGAGGCAGAAAAGCCTTTGAGAACCTTTTGCACTGTGCTCACAGACTCCATCATCAGCTACTCCAGCGCTTTCATCCCACACCCAGCCCCACTGTTCCCACCACCATTCCCTAGAGCAGAGCTGTGGGATCCTGGCTAGCCCTGGCCCCAGCTCTGCTGCCTCTCTGGGACGTCCTGATCCCCCCCTGGTGTTTCTCCATCTCATCCAGTTCTCATCTTGGTGTCGCTGAGAATGACCAGGTGTTCTCTGCAGCCACCAATCCACTTGTCATGGGAAATATTTCCTGGTCCCAAACTTCAGAGAGGCCCTTCTTCCCCTTTTCCTGCCTGTGGCAGCTCCTCTTTCCCTGTTCTGGGGGAGCCTTGTGTGGCCCACGCTGCTCCCTGGCTTGGGGTGTGGGCAGTGTGAGTGTCAGGGGTGGGCAGAACCACCTCACCAGCAAGAAAATATCATCAGAAAGAGGAGGAGGAATGCAAAATTCCCTGCAAACTGGGAGCTGGGACTCTGAGGGTGCAGCAGGGATTTACCTGCTCATCCACACAGGGGATGCTCAGCCCCCTGAAATGGAAATGCTGGTGCCCTGCTCCAGCCATCAGTGTCAGCAGGACAGGGAGGTGGCACAGCAGTGTCCGTGTCACCTCACAGTGCTCAGGATTTTTTTCTCCCTGCCAGATGTTCAGTCCCCTCTATCTCCTTCCAGTTTCACTGACTCTAAGTCACAGCTCAGGAAGGGGCTGTCATGGATTTTTCCCCGGTTCCCTCTTGCCCTGACCCATTCCGTGGGTCTGCCTCCCACTCAATCCTGGCACTCGAGGCTGCTGTCTGCCTGTGACTCACAGGGTCCTCCAGCCACACCATCCCCTGTCCAGTCCTTCCTGAAGCATCTGCAGGCCAGACTTGGACTCCAGCCAGATGAGTCACCCTGACAAGGCTCTGTTGTGCTAATTAAACAGCAATTCTCCTTGTGCTCCAACCTCGAAGCCACCCAGAGCCATTTCTTGTCTATCCTCGAGCCAAACAGGCCATTCTCCCTCTCCATCCCCTTCTCAGCCCCACTGGGATGGCTCCAGCATCCTCCCAGGCAGATTTAGGGCTTGCTCCGTCCCATCAGGGACATCTGATGGCAGAAGGTGCCTGTCCAGGCCTGTCCTAGGATGAGGCAGTGCCCAAAACCAGGTATTGGGAGAATTTGTGAGGGGAGGTGTTTGGGGTCCTTCTCCTGGCCCTGAAGTTTCTCATGAACTTACACTGAGGACATTTTCTCACATTCTGTGGGATTCTTCTCCAAAAACATCCCCATCTCTGAGGAGGATTCCCACAGCTCACCTGCTCCTTTCCCACGTGGGGAAGGATGTCACCAGCTCCTGTGGCTGAAGCAGTGATGGCCAGGAGAGTCCAGTCAGTTTTCCTCATGACCCTGCCCCCATCACTCACCCTGTCCCCTGGAGATGCCCAGTTTGCTCAGAAGCTGGGACAAATCTTGGACCATCCTTGTTGGATTCCCCAGTGGAATTTGGCATGGATGCTGTCCCATGGGTGCTGGGGTGACCCAGCTGCCACAACTCTCTTTGTGCCCATCACCACTGCACCTGGGGAGTCCCCCCATGAGCTCTTGAGACTGTCAGACATTTCCCAGCACATTTCCTTTCCAGGGAAAGAAAAACTCCTGGCTGAGAGGGCTGATGGGAAGGGGCAGGCTTGGCAGTTTATTTTTATAATTTCCTTTTATTGTTGTGGCTGAAGAGTCTCAGCAGGCCTGGCTGGAGTTTAGCATGGCTTCACAAGGAATGGAGATGGATGCAGGAGCTCTGCCAGCCCAGAATTTTGGGAGGACACAGGAGCAGGCATAAAGGGGTGGTGGCAGGAGTTTCAACTTTTCAAAGGTGTCATGGCTGGGAACGTTGGAGGGGAAGAGGGAGGGATGGGATGGGTGTGGAGCAGGATATGGGACTGGGGATCTGCATGGCTGCCTTTTGCTGCCCATGAAGAGGGGAAGGAGGCGATGTCAAGGGTTTGGGGACGTGGTGGTGGCCTGTGTGACATTCCCTAAAGAAGGGAAGCCTTTGTGCCATCAGGGACTGGCTGAGCCTTGGGCTGCTGATGGCTCAGACACGGAGATGCAAACCCCAACATCCCTGGTGTACTGGTTTGAAAGCAAAACCAGTGAGAGACTCTGAAGTCAGAAATACAATTTAATAGGAAAAGAAAAGAGAGAAAAAATAAAATACATGCAATAGTACAAAACAAAAACCAGTGCCAGAGTCAGAATACAGCCTGACACCGCGCTGGTTGGGGTGGTGGCAGCAGCCCAGATGAAGTGCTCTTGTTGAAGGAGTGATCCTGGAGAAAGGTCTGGGAGCTCTTGGCCTCTGGGATCCAGTAGGAAAAGGCTGCTCTGGTGTTCCCAATGCCAGCTTGGATCCGGGTAGGAAATGCTGGGCTCCTCCCCCTGGCTGGAGCATCTCCCCATGGGATGATGGAATTGGATCAGCCATGGCCTGGGACTGCATGGCCATGGCCAGGAGAGATCTCCTGGAGGGAGGATGGGCTGTGGGGCAGATAAAGAACACTGCCCCAGCTGGGTTAACAGCTGGCCATGAACAGCAGATATCTGCACAGAGATCAGCAGCACTGCCCAGCTGGGGTAACACATGGGGACAGCATTCACACTTTTGGGCACACCTTTACATTGTAACCCAGGACACCTGGGTGCTCCAGGCAGGACAGGATGAGGCCAGGAGCAGTGCCAGGACATGGTGGGATTACCCAGGAGCCTGCTGTGCCCCCCAGCTCCCTCACACCCCCTTTCCACAGGACGAGCAGCGAGTGCAGCAGCGATGGCCGGAGCGAGGACGAGGAGAGCCGGGGCCGTCTCATCGAGCGCATCGCCCACAACGACACCGAGGGCTATTCCACCGTGGAGGCCCCGCGGGCCGAGGGCTCCCTGTTCAGCCTGCCAGCACACCTGTACCCAGACGAGGTCCTGGATGACCTCACCATCTCCCCCTACGCCAGCTTCACGTCGCTGTGCGAGCCCCGGCCCACCATGCTCGGTGGCTGGCTGGACAAGCTGTCCCCACAGGGGTACGTGCCTGTGCAATCACAGCAGATTTCATGCTGGGAGAGACCTCAGGATCATCTCATGCCACACCCTGCCATGGACAGGGGCACCCCCACACTCTATTAATTTAATGGGTTTTAGTGCTTTAATAATATGAAATTTTCCTGCTGTGAGATAGGATTAGGAGGAAGGCAAAACAGGCTTCGTTTTAAAGAGAAACTTTAGAAACTATAAGGAAAAAAAACTCAGAATGAAACCTTAGACTACTTTTCTTCCCCCATACACACCTTCCACTACTCTGGGTTGCTCCAAGCCCCATGTAAACGGCCTGGAGCACTTTCAGGGATGGGGCAGCCCCCATAGGTGAGCCCCCTTGGGCAAGGTGAGGTGGCTGCACTGGTCACTGTGCTCCTCTTGGGTACCCCAGCTGTGCTGTGAGTCCCCCTGTGGAGGAGGAAGGATGTGTGAGGGGACTCAGCCCCTTCCCAACAGTTTCTCTGCCATCCCAACAGGAACTATGTCTTCCAGAGGCGCTACGTCCGTTTCGATGGGAAGAACCTGATGTACTTCAGCAGTGAGAAGGTACCAAAGTGGGGCAGGGTGGGGAAGCTGTACCTCAGCACCACCTGGGGAGCTCCCACATCTCCCCTTGTCCTTCTGGAAGGAGCCAGCAGTGCTCTGCCATCACCAGGGTGGACCTGGAAGGCTCTCAGCACAGCCTCAGCCACAGGGAGCCCAGTATAGCAAGGGTCCCTTTGCCAACAGGGAGCAGGAAAGTGGAGGTCCTGCTGGAAATAGGGTCCTAGCCATGGTTCCACCCCTTCCTGAACCCCCAGCACCCACCTGGCTGCTGGTGCCCACTGGCTGGGCTGTGAGGAGACACCAGCAGAGCAGCATCAGCTCTGAGGAGTTGGCTCAGGTTGATATTGCTCAGAACAGGGCAAGTGGAGTTACCATGGGTAGGAAAAGGGGCAGAAGGGCCTCTGAAGTTTGGGATTGGGAAATATTTCCCCTGACAAGTGAATTGGTGGCTGCAGAGGACACCTGGTCATTCCCAGGGGATGTGGAGGAGGTGCCAGGTCAAGCTTGGGGCTGCTGGTGCCTGCTGGCTGTGCTGTGGGGAAGCACCAGCAGAGCACCCAGGGAATGTGGAGGATGTGCCAGGGCATGGATGTGCCCTGTGGGAAGGACAAAAGGAGTTACCCTGGCTGGGGTCCTGAGTGGGATGTGGAGGATGTGCCAGGCCATGGAGGTGCCCTGTGGGAAGGGCAAAGGGGATAACCCTGTCTGGGGCTCGTTCCAGGAGCCCTATCCCAAAGGAGTGATCCCACTGTCGGTGATCGAGATGGCTCGTTCCACCAAGGACAACAAGTTCCAGGTCATCACCAGCCACAGAATCTTTGTCTTCCGCGCTGAGAATGAGGGTGAGTGAAAACCTGGGCTTCCTGGGTTCCTAAGGAACCATCCCTGCCTCCCTTCTCCAGCCAGAGCATCCCTCAGGCATCCCAAACCATCCCCTGCCTGCCTTCTGGGTGCTCTGCTCCGTGCCAGGGCTGTTGGGAAGGGCTCAGCCCTGCTCCCTCCTGCCTGGTCCCCAGCCCAGAGGAATGAGTGGTGCTCCACGCTGCAGAAGAAGGTGATGGAGCAGCGCCTGGTGGGGTCCCGGCCCCGGCCTGCCAACACCGCCCACTGCCAGAAATCGGGAACCCTGGAGCTGAAGGGCCAGAAGTCCAAGGTTTTCGCAGCCCTGAGCCTGCCTGAGATGTGGCTGTACAAGAGTGAGCAGGTTCGTGGCCAGAGCAGACCCCCACAGTGATGAGAGGGATGGAAGGAGCTGAGCCAGGGCTGGTGCCAAAGGGAGAGCAGAGAGGAAATGGGTGGGCAGGAAAAAGGGAATGGCAGAGAAGGAAGCTGGACATCCTGCCCAGGGCAGCAGGAGTGGAGCCCCCTCCCAGTTTTCTCACCTCCACCAGATTATCATCATCTCCACCAGGCATTTTGGTCTTGGTCTCATCAAGCATCCCAATCCAGCCCAGGACAGCTGGATCTATGGCTGTGGAATCAGCAGCACACATACCTGCTGCAGGGAGGACTCACAGTGACAGCTGGTCCCTGTCACCTCCCACACTGCTGCCTGCAGAATGCCTCACTTCCTTCCTGCTGAATGTTCTCAGCACCCCTGCTTTTATTTCCATCACCTCCCTTCCAGCTTGCCTGCTGTGCACTAAGCATCAGCTCTGAGGAGTTGGCTCAGGCTGATATTTGTTTTATGAGTGTCACTGACTCGAATCCCCAAAAGAACCCGCCTAGCCACATTGCAGGGGTTTGGGGCAGAACCTGCCTTTGTTTGAAGGCATCTTGTATTTGCAGGGTGCTTTATGTCAGAGGAGAGGTGGCTCAGGAGTGGCAGGGGGAGCAGGGATGGGACACTGGGGGTGCTGGGCTCCAGCCCCCGCACCACAGGTGTGCCCAGGGTGGTGCCAACAGCGCTGTCGCTCTGCCCTGCAGTTCTACAAAATGGGCATTGCCATGTGCTTCATCGAGATGCGCGGCTCCACCATCCGCGAGGCCAAGAGCCGCAGCTTCGAGCTCATCACCCCCTCCAAAACGTTCAGGTACCCTGGTGTCCTGGGGGGAGTGAGGAGGGAGCTGGGCCCACATGCTGCTTGCTGCAGTCCCCTCCTGAAAAGGGAAAAAAACCAAAAAAACTAAAGAAAAAGCCTATTCTAATTGCATTTTAGTTGTAATTACTCTGGATTAAGATAAAGCAGTCAGTTAACCATATTGTTTAAATTCATAATGTCCCACAAGGTAAAAGCCTTCATATGTCTCTAATTCCTAAGCTTTTTTAAAGTTTTAATACCTTTCTAGTCCCTAAACTTGGTTTCTGGAGAAGAAAATAAGTTTAGGGACTAAGTTTTAATACCTTTCTAGTCCCTAAACTTATTTTCTTCTCCAGAAACCACTCCAGTAATGTCCATAACACATAGTTTCTACAGTAAAAGGGCACAAATTTAAATAACTATTGTACTGAGCTCAGTAATGATTTATAAGAAGTTTGTAAAAGTACTAAAGTTTGTTCTAAGTATGTATAATTTATAGTTTCTTCATCCTACTATGTGTCCCAGTTCCAATAACATGTTTTAAAAGTCTATTAGTAATTGCACCCAGTTTATTAAAGGAGAAGCAGGCTTTTCAGCCTTTCCTTTCCTTCTTCTCCTTTAAATCTGCTTCCTAAAAAAAACCCATTCAAAAGTTTCCTCCCAAATTTACCCTTGTCTTGGTCTGAAAGACAGGTGTCTGCTAAGAAAGGCAGGAGCCTCTTTTTTTGAAATGGAGAATGTAAACCCCCTCCCTCCAAATTATTATCATTTTGAAATTAAGGGGCTCTNGAATACTTTTGGTTTTACCCTGTGTTGCAACCTAAGACAATCCTAAACCAAAACAAGCAACTATTGGTGTGCTGCTGCTCCCAGCTTTGTGGCGGAGTCAGAGCGGGAGAAGCGGGAGTGGATGGAGGCGCTGCAGGAGGCCATCGCAGAGATGCTCTACGACTATGAGGTGGCAGAGAAGATCTGGTCCAACAAAGCCAACAAATACTGCGCTGACTGCTGGGCTCAGAGTCCTGACTGGGCATCCATCAACCTGTGCGTGGTCATCTGCAAGCAGTGTGCAGGTGGGACAGCTCCTGGTGGGCACAGGGGGATCCTGGGAGTGTGGGCTGAGCTGGGCTGGGCTGGGCTGGCAGGCAGGGATGGCCTGGCTGGGGTGTGGGCATAACTTGGGGTTCAGTTCTCTGGAGTTCAGTTCAGGATCAAAGGGTGCTGATTCTCCTGCTCCCTGCAGGGCAGCACCGCAGCCTGGGCTCTAACATTTCCAAGGTGCAAAGCCTGAAGTTGGACACCAGCGTCTGGTCCAATGAAATTGTGCAGGTGAGATATTGAGGGGTGCAGTGAAATCGTGCAGGTGAGACACTCAGGGGTGCAATGAAATGCAGGGGAGACACTCGTGTGCAATGAAATCATACAGATGAGGCACTTGGGGGTGCAATGAAATTGTGCAGGGGAGACATTGAGGGGTGCAATGAAATCATATAAGTGAGGTACTTGGGGGTGCAATGAAATTGTGCAGGTGGGAAACTCAGGGGTGCAATAAAATTCTGCAGGTGAGACACTTGTGTGTAATGAAATGCAGGTGAGGCACTTGGGGGTGCAGTGAAATCGTGCAGGTGAGACACTCAGGAGTGCAATGAAATTGTGCAGGTGAGGCACTGAGGTGTGCAATGAAACACAGGTGAGACTCAGGGGTGCAATGAAATACAGGTGAGACACTCAAGGATGCAATGAAATTGTGCAGGTGAGACTCCGGGGGCAATGAAATTGTGCAGGTGAAACACTCAGGGGTGCAATGAAATTGTGCAGGTGAGACACTCAGAGGTGCAATGAAATGTGAGCTGAGGCACTCAGGACAGGGCATGGTGTGCTCGGGGGCCAGGCTGCTCCTCGGGCAGGGCAGCAGCCCCACAATCTCCCTGGGGATTCAGGAACTGTGGGAATCCTCCTCCTCCTCCTCCTCCTCCTGCTGACCCTGGGGACCACGGGACTCTCCCACAGCTCTTCATCGTGCTGGGAAATGACCGAGCCAACCGGTTCTGGGCCGCTCGGCTCCCCGCCACCGAGGCCATCACCCCGGACAGCAGCGCCGAGCAGAGACGGGATTTCATCACCCGCAAGTACCGGGAGGGACGGTACCGCCTGCCCCACCCCCACTACGGCACTCAGGAGGAGGTGCTCCAGGTAGGGGACACCTCGAGGCGCTGGGAGACACCCCAGAGCTCCTGATCTGAGGTGCCAGCACCTCCTGCCTGGCTGCGTGCACTCACTCCCTCGTGCCAGGCAGATTTTGGGAGGTTGTGCCCTGGTTTGGCTGCCTTGGAGCAGCCCTGGCTGGGATCTGGGGTCTCCATGAGGCAGGACATGGTCCCTAAATGTGCCTGTTCCACCCCAGGCGCTGTGCACTGCAGTGGCAGGACCAGCCCTGCTCAAGACCATCCTGCAGTTCTTCTCATCCTCGGAGGCTGCCCTGGCCTCTGATCCTGCTGCCAGCGAGGCAGCCCCAGGGGCCGACCTTTGGTGGGGACCAGAGAGCAAAAGGCCCAGGAACCTCTCAGGTAAGGAGAACCCTCGAGCCCCAGCTGGCGGGGGTGGAGGAAATTCCTCTTTGCTGCCCCTCCTGGGGACACCCAGGGTGTCAGATGTCCTGGCTCCCTGGGGTTAAGGATTCCTCTGCAATCTCTGATTAGCGGGTTCCTCTGGAGCCGCTGTTCAGGGAGCCCCATGCCTGCACCTGCAGGAGTGGGATCTCCCTCTGGTACCCAAAATTTGGTGCTCCCTGCTCCCACCCCAGCCTCAGCACCGTGTCCCACAGGGAGCCCCCGTGCGCAGGACCCGGGTCCCGAGGGCGTCTACAACGAGATCACCCAGCCAGTGACACACAGCGGGTACCTGTACCGGGCCACAGCCCCCCCGAGGCTCCCAGGGGCCAGGAAGAGCAAAGAGGGTGAGTGTGGGCAGCATGGGAGGGCAGCCAGAGGTGCCCACCCCAGTGCCACCGACCCCCCCGTTCCTGCAGATTTCCAGCGCACGTGGTGCTCCCTGGAGAGAGCCCTGCTGTTCTTCGAGACTGAGAAATGCACTGAGCCCCTGGGCCACATTGACAGCGGGGATCTCATCTCCCTGGGGGTCAACAGAGCCCACCAGGCAGTCAGCAGCCCTGGCCCCACTGAGAGGTACCCCCAGCTGTGCCCCCAGCCATAGCCAGAAGGCGTGGGGCACACAGACAGCAGGGCCAGGCTCCCTGCTCAGTGCTCTGGGGGCAGGGACGGGGTTGCCCTCATGGGCTGCTTCATCCTCTGCAGGTTTCGCTTCACCCTTGAGCTCTTCCTCACTGGGGAAAAGGTGCAGCAGCTGGGAACTGATGGGCCCGAAACGCTGCAAGCCTGGGCCAGTGCCATCGGCAAGGTGAGCCAGCCCCAGCGTGCCCCCAGAGTGTCCCTGCTGGGATTCCTCACAGCTCCCCACGCTCTCCATCCGCTGTGGGAAGCACTCTCCTCACTTTCCAGGGGCTCCCACCCTCCCTGGTGACCTGCCCCCATCCTCATGGGGGTCAGCCCTCGGGGGCAGAGCCCTGTCCTCACCCCGCTCATCTCCTGCTCCATCCCACAGTGGTTCACCCCCGTGAGTTGCCACTGCCTGCTGGGCTACGAGTTCCAGCGTGTGGGCCAGCTGCGCTACAAGTGCATGCTGAACCCCGAGCGCTGGCAGAGGGCCTTCTTCATCCTGCAGAAGGGTCACCTCTTCATCTGCCCCGCCGAGGAGGACGGGGCCGAGGACAGCATCAACCTGCGGCGGCTGCAGGAGCTCAGTGAGTGCCGCGTCACGGCCCGGCACCGGCACCGCGTGGTGGCCCTAAGGGGCTCTGACTCCTCAGCTTCTCACCCCAACACAGGTCTGGTTCCCCCCACGGACACCCCGGAGAAAAAGGAGCTGCTGGTCCTGGTGGAGATGGGGAGGTGAGTCCTGCAAAGTCCAAGCAAAGGCAAAGGCACTTATGGATGGGGCGATGCTGATCCCAAATCCCTGGTGAGGAAGTTACTGGGACAGCAGGGCTGTGACCGAGGGGCTTGCAGGGGTGTTTTGGTGGGGTAGGGTGTCCCTCGGCTCAGCCTCGCTGGCCCTTGTTCTCTGTCACAGAGTGAGCAGGGAATTTTGCATCCACTTTTCCCCTCTTTATTTGGGGTTGGTTTTGCCTCTTGGAAGTGCTGCTACATCCAAACCCACTGGGGTAATTCCTCCCTTCTGGGAATGCGGAGGGGATTTCCAGCAGAGGCTCCAGAGCTGCCTGCAGGTGCTGAGAGGCCGAGCTGCTCCCACCAGTCATAGGAAAAGGAGGGGCTGCCAATACATAAAGCTTCATTTGAACTAAATCTTAAATTACCTCCAAATCCTGGTGGGGCTCAGCCTGGCTGGCCCTCGCTCCCTGTCACAGGCAGGAGGGGACAACCTGCCCTTGTGACCCCCCTCATTCCCTCTTTTCTGCCCTTGTTGTTCTCAGGACGTTTTACCTGCAGGGCTTGTCGCGGGCGGACTCAGCAGCGTGGTACGGTGACATCCAGGCGTCAGCAGGGGGCCGGGGCAACGCCCTGAGGGACCAGCAGCTGAGCCGGGCGGACATCCCCATCATCGTGGACTCCTGCATCGCCTTCATCACCCAGTACGGTGAGCCCAGCGCACCCCAGCACCCTCGGGATGGCCGATGGATCCAGGAAGGGGCCACCAGCTCCACGAGGGATCCTCTGAGCAGGGTCCGGCCCCTGTGACCCCATGTCCCTGTCCCAGGGCTGCGGCACGAGGGGATTTACCGCAAGAACGGAGCCAAGTCCCGGATCAAGGTACTGATGGAGGAGTTCCGGCGGGACGCCCGCAACGTCAAGCTGCGCATCAGCGACAACTTCATAGAGGACGTCACTGACGTGCTGAAGAGATTCTTCCGCGAACTGGAAGATCCCATCTTCACCCTGGAGCTGCACCCGCAGTGGAAGGAGGCTGCAGGTACCTCCTTCACCCAGTCCTGCTCCACTCTGGGCTGCCTGGATGGCTCCTTGGTGCCATGTCACCTCTGGATCTGCTGGCCTCAGCCAGGGTCTGGTTTTCCTGCCCCCAGAAATCTCCTCGAAGCCGCAGCGCTTGGAGCGGTACAAGGAGCTCATCCATCGCCTGCCTCGCCTCAACCACAAGACCCTGGCTGCGCTCATCGGGCACCTCTACCGGTCAGTGGGGCCCTCCCCTCGGGGTCCTCTGGTCCAGCCAGCACTGTGGGGTCTCCCTGCTGCCCAGGGAATTCTGGCTCCTCTCTCAAAGAGACAGGGAGAGCCACTTGCCCATGCCCTGCTCCACCCACACAGCTGGTGCTGGAACGTGTCTGCGACACCTTGAACGTTCCCAAAATCATACTGCAATAAGGGGAGTGACAGGAGGTTTGGGACTAGGGCACACCACCCTGTAGGATATAAATATCATCCAGTGCCCCAAAAAGACAAAAAAAACTTGACTGCCATCCCTGAGTCAGAGTTTGAGGTAGTGCCACTGTCTGGTTTGATGGCAGAAAGAACTTCTCCAGACTGGAACTGCCCAGTTTGAAGTTCTCACTGCTGAGGGGACATCCAGGCTGTTTCCATGAGGCAGAGAAGGGTGGCTGGGGCTGAAAGCCCACCCTGAGCAGGACCAGCCCCTCACCTCTGCACTCCTCGTGCCAGGGTGCAGAAATGTGCAGACCTCAACCAGATGAGCACCAAGAACCTGTCGCTGCTCTTCGCACCCAGCCTCTTCCAGACCGATGGCAAAGGGGAGCACGAGGTCAAGGTGATGGAAGATCTCATTGACAACTATGTCAGCATCTTCAATGTGAGCAATGTTCTGCAGCCCCTCTGTGCTGGGTCTGATCCAGACCCCCTGGATCCCCCCACACCGCCCACCTCTGCCTCCCCCTGCCTCCCTCCTGTGTCCTCAAGCCAGATCCCGCTCCACACTGACCCTGTGCACCCTTCCTCTGGCAGATTGATGAGGATCAGGTATCCCAGATGGATCTGGAGAACAGCCTGATCACCACCTGGAAGGACACTCAGGTACTGGGAATGTGCTTGTTGGCCCCACATCAGGGAGCCCTGGGCTGGGGGGACTGCCTGGAGGATGGGGACACTCCCAGCTGCCCACCCTTGGTGTCCATATCCACATTTGGGAAAGGACATTGCCCCTCTTATCTCCACTGTGCCCATCACCTTGAGGCTCCTGCCCAGGGGAGAAGCAGCCCCAGTTTCCTGGGACACAATCTGCAGCCCTGGGAAGGTGGGATGTGCTCAGCACCCACACCAGCATCACACCAATGCTCTCCCTGCAGCTCTCCCAGGCAGGGGACCTCATCATCGAGGTGTACCTGGAGCAGAAGGTGCCCGACTGCTGCGTCACCCTCAAGGTGAGTCCCACAGCAGGGCTGCACCAGAGCAAGTGAGGAGGGTGCTATTAGTGGTTACTTTCTCTTTTCTTTTGCCTTTAGTCAGAGCTGGGATTGAAGCACGAGAGACAGGACTCAGTTGTTTATTATTTTTTATCTATAGTACAGTGAATGCCACAGCACTTTTAGCTAACAAGCTAAAAATTACAAAATGGAGATTTATCTTGCTCATTACAGGGTCTTTTAAGGCCTAACTATCCAATTAAAAACTAACATCTATATTATTTATACTTCTGACCTAATGAGCAAACCCCTGTGACCCACACAGTGCAGTACTTTTTATCCAACTAAAAACTACTGCTTAAAACCAAGAAGAAGGAATAAGAAGGAAGAAGAGCCAATGCCTCAGAACCTCCATCTCGTCCCATACCTATCACTATATTCCAAAACCCCAAATTCCAAACCCTTCACCAGGTGGTATTACACACTTCTATCCAAACTACACACCAGTGATCCCAACTCCAACACTCAATTTTGGAAGCCTT
Source organism: Toxostoma redivivum (assembly GCA_013397375.1). Lineage (NCBI taxonomy): Eukaryota > Metazoa > Chordata > Aves > Passeriformes > Mimidae > Toxostoma > Toxostoma redivivum. The sequence continues at coordinate 285,476 of VXBI01010997.1, forward strand.
CTCCAAGGCCTCAGGTCACAAGCAGTGTTATTTTGGGGGTCAGAGCTAGAAAGCTCAGAAAGTTCAAAACTCCCAGGTTTTAGGGTTCCAACAGGCAGCAGGAACCTGGTGTCCCTGGAGGACCCATCCTGCACACTCCGTGTCCCTGGCCCCAGGTGTCCCCCACGATGACAGCAGAGGAACTCACCAACCAGGTGCTGGAGATGCGCAACGTGGCCGCCAGCCTGGACATATGGCTGACCTTCGAGGCGCTGGAGAACGGGGAGCTGGGTGAGCCTGGGGGGATGGCACAGGGGGAGGTGTGCCATGAGCCAGCAGTGTGCCCTGGTGGCCAAGAAGGCCAGTGACTCCTGGCCTGGATCAGGAATGGTGTGGCCAGCAGGAGCAGGGAGGTCATTCTTCCCCTGTACACAGCACTGGTGAGGCCACACCTGGAGTGCTGTCTCCCATTCTGGGCCCCTCAGTTTAGGAAGGACATTGAGACACTTGAGTGCATCCAGAGGAGGCAACAAGGCTGGTGAGGGGTTTGAAACAGAAACCCTGTGAGGAACGGCTGAGGGAGCTGGGGGTGTTTAGCCTGGAGAAAAGGAGATTCAGGGGTGACCTTATCACTCTCTACAACTCCTGAAAGGTGGCTGTGGTCAGGTGGGGTTGGATATTAGGAAAAAGCTTTTCATGGAAAGAATGATAAAGTACTGGAATGGTCTGCCTGGGGAAGTGGTGCAGTCACCATCCCTGGATGTGTTTAAAACAAGACTGGATGTGGCACTCAGTGCCATGAGTTAGTTGAAGTGTTAGGGTTGGGTTGGACTCGATGATCTTGGAGGTCTCTTCCAACCTGGGTGATTCTGTGAATTGTGTGTGGGGTATGGGGGTGGCTTGTAGGTGGTGGCAGAGGGGACAGGAACTGGCACAGGGAAGGGGACACAGTGGTGAGAGTGTTCCTGTGTCCCCAGAGCGGCCCTTGCACCCCAAGGAGAAGGTGCTGGAGCAGGCCCTGCAGTGGTGCAAGCTCCCGGAGCCCAGTGCAGCGTACCTGCTGGTGAGGAAGGTGCCCATCGGAGAGGGCAGCTGTCTCTTCACAGGTAAGGGACCCAGCCCCTCGGGGTGTCCCCAGAGGGGGACAGCCCTGCCTGAGCATCCCCTCATCCTGCTCCCACAGTGGGATCCCCCTGCATTCCCACCCTGCCAGCCCCCCTGACCCTCCTATCCCCACACTGGGCAGGTGCCAAGCGGGAGACCCCCAAGTGTGGGCTGCTGAAATGCCGTGAGGAGCCCCCCAAGCTGCTGGGGAACAAATTTCAGGAGCGTTACTTCGTCATCCGCGACAGGAGGCTGCTGCTGCTCAAGGAGAAGAGGGTACTGGGGATGCTGTGGGACAGACCTGACCCCGGGGTGGGAGGAGAGGCAGGGAAGAGGAGCATGGGGACAGCAGTGACACAGCGGTGGCAGGGAGGCTGGCACCAAGCCGGGCTGACCCGCTGGATGTCCTTCCCCAGAGTGCCAAGCCAGAGCGTGAGTGGCCCCTGGATGCAGCCAAGGTTTACATGGGCATTAGGAAGAAGCTGAAACCACCAGCTCAGTAAGTGGGACCTTCCCAGCCAGATCTCCATCCCTCAGTCCCTGCTCCTGGCACCCAAACCCAGCTGCTGGACTACCCAGGCTCCACCTGGACCCAAAGCCTCTGCCCGTGGGGAGAGCTCAGCCCCCTGCCCCACTGCCCACAGATCCCAGGCTGTGTCTGGGCTTGGCAGTGCTGCCCTCCAGCCTTGTGTTCCTTTCCAGGTGGGGTTTCACACTGACCCTGGACAAGCAGCAGCTGTGAGTACCCTCCCCTGCCATCCTGGGCCTGGGGGAGGTTGAGATGTGTCCCCAGTTTTAGTGGGAGTGGGACAGCCCTGGGGGCAGCACAGAGCTGGGGCACTTGAGAGGCAGAGTGGTGGGGCCACATTGTCCCTGCCACAGGATGGGAGCCAGGCTCCAGGGGCCACCCACATCCCTGCCACACAGCCTTCCTGCCTCCCCACCCACACTAGCATCCCAAGTGCCCAAAAAACTCTCACCTTGCCCTAAAGCAGCACTTTGGGCATGCAGAGATTTTCAGAGATTTAGCCCCACGGGTTGTAGATGAACCTGAGAGCCCCAGGCTCACAGATAAGGTGACAAGGGGACATGGCCCCTCTGTCCCCACTCCCTGGCAGCTTCTCCCCTATTTCTCGGCAGGTACCTGGTGTGCTCAGGGCAGGCTGAGCTCTGGGACTGGACCACCAGCATCCTCAAGGCTCAGGTGGGTGCAGGCTGGCCGTGCCACCCAGCTGGGCAGGGCTGGGGCAGGGCTGGCAGGGCATGACCCGTGTCCCCACCCTGTCCCTGTGCACAGCACGATGACCTGCGCCCCGTGGTTCTGCGCCGACGCTCCTCCTCCGACCTCGCCAAGCAGAAATTCGGGACCATGCCGCTGGTGCCCCTGCACGGGGACAGCACTGATGCCACCATGCTCTCTGCCAACCAGACCCTGGTAAAGCCCCTGCAGCTCCCCCTGCCCACAGGTGCTTCTGCACCCATCCTGTACCCGTCCCAAGATCCTGTGCCCACCCTGGAGGGGCACCCATGGGTGCTGTGTGTGCTGGGTGCCATGCTCATGTCTGTGCCCGTGTCTGTGGCAGCTGTCCGTGCCTGCAGGCTCCTGCACCCTCTGCCCCTCCCCTGCCTGCCCAGGCACCCCTGGCCCTGCTCCTGGCTCTCTGTGCTCACCCCTGTCCGTCTCCTCTGTTTCTAGCGCCGCCTGCACACGCGAAGGACTTTGTCCATGTTCTTTGTAAGTACCTGCACACGTGGAGCGTCCTCTGCTGGCTTTGCAATGTGCCAGGGCTCACCTGCAGCATCCCACGGGCACTCAGACATGTGGCAGATGAGGGGGTGCCCATTGCTCTGCATGTTCCCTACCTGGGGATGTGGCTCCCTGCGTGGTCCCAGTGTGGGCAAGCAAGGCCACACCAGTCCAGCCCAGTTCCCAGAGCTTCTCCCATTGGGCACACATTTCCCGCAGGGTACCAATGGAAAAAATGTGAGGGAAGAGGTTTAGGTGTGCCTTGTCATCAGGTTGTTTCCAAAAAGGCCACTGGGCTGAGCCTCTTCTCACCTGGCTTTGTGCTCTGCCCGCCCCACCCCAGAACTCTCTGGTGAGGGGTGCTGGGCTGGTGACACAGACCATGCCCAGGGGCCAAAACTCCCCCTTCCTCAGCCATGGGGAACAAAAGGCAGCAGTACCTGAGCCGAGGGACCTGCTGGAGGTATCAGCCACATGGCGAGGGACAAGGATCCCCAGGCAGCGCAGGGAGGGCAGGGGGACAGAGGGGTGCAGCTGACCTGGGTGGGCAGTGCCCCTCACCCTGCCCCCTGCCCTCCCCAGCCCATGAAGATCCACCAGGACTCCCTGGAGGAGCAGCAGGAGAAGGAGGCAGACATTGATCCTGTCTACGAAGAAGTGGGGAACTTCCCCGAGCTGGCAGCGCTGGACCTGGGGCAGGGGCTGCTGGCAGAGCTGGCGGCCGTGCCCCCCGTGGACAGGTCCAAGAAGCCATTCCCATTCCCCGAGCAGCCCCCAGGCACTGCCCTGCGCTCCTCACTGCCTGCCAGCCCAGCCCACAGGGTGACAGGTCCCTCTGTCACCAAAGCCGTGTCCCTCGAAAGGGGCTTGAACCTGGAGAGCAGCAAAGCTCCAACGCCGGGGCTCACACCCACCAAAACTTCCTCTCTGGAGAGGAACGTGGAGCCTTCCCTGGCGCTGGGCAGGGACTGGGAGCAGGCAGCCACACCGGGGAGCAGCCCCACGGCAGAGAGCTCCCTGGAGCTGCCCAGGAAGAGGAGCTTGCAGGCTCCCTCCCCCATCAGTGACAAACTGATCCAGGAGCTCAGCAGTGTCATCCTCAGGAAGAGCGATGGCCAACCCCCGGGCCCGGGCCAGCCGGTGACGTGACCCGCTGTGTCAAAGGGGTGGCCACCGAGCCGGGGGTCAAGTCGTGCCCGGTGGCAGCGATGATGGGTACCCCAGCAGGCAGAGATGATGGGTACCCCACACTCCCACATCGTGGAACCCTCACCCTCCTCCTCATCCCGGAGCCAGGCTGGGATCGGGAACCAAAGGGACAAGTGGCCACCAGGATGTTGGGCCGTGGTAGCCCCTCGAGGGAGGGCTGGGACTGCTGCCCTCTGTGCTCTTGCTCGTGGGTGGCACATCTGTCATCGAGCCCAGCACCGAGGGACGCAAGGAAAGGGGAAAACAAAAGCAGGAACGTGGTGCCAGCATGTTTTGGCAGCATGGCACCGTGCCAGGCAGGGGGCACGGGGTGCCAGCGTGTCCCCTCTCCAGCTCTGGGCCTGCAGGGCAGGGCCAGCACACCCAAGCCATCCCCCCTTCCCTTCTTGCATCCATATTTTGGGGGGAAAGGGGGAACAGCAGGAGCAGGGCTGGCTGTGTGTGCCTGGCGTGCAGCCCTGGCGATGGAGGGCAGCCCCTCCTCAGCGAGGCTGTTTGTACCTGTTCGTGCCACCAGCAGGGAGAAATAAAGGTTTATTTGTACTCTGGAGGGTTTGGTCACTGCAGGAGGAGCAGTGAGGGATGCCAGGGGGGGACATTGCGGTGCCAGGCACCCACCTGGGTGTCCCATGGGATCGGGCAGCGCTGGTGCCATCAGGGGAGCAAATCTGAGGCAAAATCCTCGTGAACCTCAGACCCAGCTGGGATTTTTTGCCCAAATCTGTTGCCAACTCTTCGTGGTGGGCACACTTCAGGCTCCCCCATCCCCGGGGCAGGGGGACACAGCTTGGCAGCCCTGGCTCTGCTCGCTGGACCTCAGGGGCAGGGCTGTTTTCTCCGTGGACCTCCCCGAGGAGGCCTCGAGCCCCCGCAGGCAGCGGCCTCCTGCATCCCGCACCCAGCCCCGAAAATCCTGTGAGACGTAGAAGTAGACGAAGGGATCGAAGCAGTTGTTGCAGGCGCTGAGCGCCAGGGCCAGGGCGTAGGAGATGTAGGTGCTGTTGTTGCACCCCGTGGGCTCCAGCAGGTAGTGGATGAAGAGCAGCACGTTGCTGGGCGTGAAGCAGAGAATGAAGACCAGGAGGACCAGGGCCAGGACACGCACCACCTGCCCGTAGCTCCCTCCCTTGGCCAGCAGCCGTGCCAGGATGCAGCTGTAGGAGATGGTCATGAGCACAAAGGGCAGGCCAAAGCCCAGCCCCACCAGGGACAGGAAATAGTAGCCAAAGAACCTTTGGGTTTCTTTTTCCAGCACGTCGTGGCACGTGGTGATGTTCAGACTGGAGATATCCTGTGTGTGGGAGTGCAGAAGCAGAGGGCTCATGCCCAGCCCCACCACCAGCCAGATGCCCACACTGATGCCCACCTTGCCCCTCTCCCAGCTGGAGCCCTTCCACAGGAACGGGTGTGCCACGGAGATGTAGCGCTCCAGGCCGATGCAGGTGAGGAAGAGGATGGAGCTGTACATGTTCCCGTAGAAGAAGGCCACCATGGCGCGGCACAGGTAGTCCCCAAAGAGCCAGTGGTTGCCCAGGAGGTGGTAGGTGATCTTGAAGGGCAGCAGGAGGACAAAGAGCAAGTCAGCCCCAGCCAGGTTGAGCAGGAAGATGGTGCTGGAGCATCTCCTGAAGTTGGCAGCCAGGACCCAGCAGGCCAGAGCGTTGGCTGGCAGCCCCACCAGCAGGACCACGGAGTAGAGGGCGGGCAGGACGCGGGTGCTGAGGGCGCTGCTGAGAAAATCTTCCACAGAGGCCTCGGAGCACACGTTCTTCTCCTGGGGAGTGAGGGGGAGCAGGGATCGCCCTCTGCCTGGCCCTGTGGGGACACGAGGCATGGGGCTCAGCCCAGAGCAGGAGCTGTCACCCTCCCTGCAGAGCCACCACTGCACACAGGAGCTGCCACCCTCCCTGCAGAGACACCACTGCACACAGGAGCTGTCACCCTCCCTGCAGAGACACCACTGCACACAGGAGCTGCCACCCTCCCTGCAGAGCCACCACCGAACACAGGAGCTGTCACCCTCCGTGCAGAGCCACCGCTAAACAAACACAGGAAGTGGCATCTCCTTGTCCCCTCCCTCCCCAACATCCTCCAACTTCTTGAAAAGTGGTTGTAGCCAGGTGGGGGTTTTTCTTTCTCCACGCAATAAGTGACAGAACCAGAGAACACAGTCTCAAGCTGCACCAAGGGAAATTTAGGTTAGGAAAAAGATTTTTTACAGAAAAGGTGATGAAGTACTGGAATGGTTTGCCCAGGGAGGTGGTGGAGTCACCATCCCTGGATGTGTTTAAAAAAGTCTGGATGTGGTACTCAATGAAATGGCTTAGTTGAGGTGTTGGGCTGGGTTGGACTCAATGATCTTGGAGGTCTCTTCCACGCTGGTGATTGTGTGATCCTGCTGCCCTCACCCTGCAGAGCTGTGCCATTCCCTGTGCCATTCCCTGTGCCAGCCACCAGCCCAGTGGTGCCAGACCAGCTGGGTGCCCAGCTCTGAGCCCAGACGGGCTCTGCTCCCACATCCCTGCTGCTGCTGATGGATGTGCCTTGTCCTGCCCAGCCCAGATGGGAAACCCACAGCAGCACAGGGTTGGGATAGTGCCAGCCATGTTCCCAGCTCAGCTCCCCCCTACAGCCACAGACAACTCCTCATCTTCCTGCAGTCGGGGATTTTTTGCTGAGTGTGAAGGACAAAATTGAAGAACAGGAAAGCCCCTGAGAAAAACAACTCAGGATAAAATCCCTTTTCTGGTTTGGCTCTGCACGTCATCCCCAGCTCCAGAATTTCTGATGGTCCCCAGAACACCCTACCCCGGGGGCTTTGGTTACATCTGACAAGTCTCCCACAGCCTCTGTCCCTCTCCACATTCAGGGGATGGAAAATTCAGGTTATAAGAGCAGTAATCTGAATTTTGCTGCCAAAAAGGGGAAATGCTGGCTGGGTTTCAGGTCTTCACTCAGATTCTCAACATGAACACTGAGGGAAGGCAGCGGAGCAGGGCCCCAAACTCTTCCTGTGACACCCAGCCATTGCCTCCAAGTGTCATGGGACGTGATTTGGGGTGTTCCAGCGAGGTGTCCCTGCCCTACCCCATCACCCCCAGACCCACCAAGGCACTTACCTGAGGAGGCCTGGGCGGCAGAGCCAAGCCAGGCACAGCTGAGCAGGAGGGTGACACAGGCAGCAGCAGAGCCAGGTGACAACACCAGCCAGGACATCTCTGCGAAGTGACCGCTGTGCCAGCCAGCTCCTCACAAATATCCCAGGGCCGGTGACGCTGCAGGACTGTCACCAATCCCTTTCCCTGCAGGTGACCTCCCTTTGTCTCCACCACGTCATGGCAGCATCCTGCCCACAATCCTGTGATGTGCACGGCCAGACTGAAGGAGGAGGTGACAGCCAGTTGTCACCAGCGCCGAGCGTCTGGGGCACAGCAGTGATGGGGAGAGATTTCCAGCTGCCGTCACACAACCGCGTGCCTGGTGAGGAGGAAGCGGGCAAGAGGCAGCTGGAGGCAGACAGGAGAACCACAGCAGGAGGATGGAGCTGTTTGTGCCTCGTGTGGGGGACAGGGAGGTGGCAGCTGGTTCCCAGTCTGGTGACATGTGGCCGTGCCCCACTGCAGCACTGCAGGGCACTGGGCATCCCTCCTGCCCAGCCCTGCCAGGATCAGGGATCTCCAGGATCCAGCTCTGGGGTCGAGCTGACAATCTGATGTCGTGATGTAGATGTGGCCACCCGGCATTGTTCCCTTCTTGTCACCAAAGTGGGCAACTGAGTGACCTTCGCTGATTTTCCAGGCTAAGAAGGGGAACAACAGAGCCAGTGACACATCCCCAGCCCAGCCTCGTGCATTGTCACACTCCTGGGGGACCAGGACATGTGCAGCCAACCCCAGAATTGTCACAAGAGAAAGAAGGGGACAAATGGGACAGTGGAGAGAGCCACGAGCTGTGCAGGACACACGGAGAAAAATCTGGACAGAAAGAGAAGTGAGAGGTGAAGGGGATGGGAGAGGGTTGGGAGGGGGACAGAGGGACAGGGGGGACAGACAGGGACTGCTTGGGGGCCCCTCATGATTCCAGGTGGCACTCACTGAACGCCACTGCTCAGCTCTGTGCCTGTGTCCCCATGGCTGGGTCCTGCCACGCCAGGGGCTCTGTGTCCTGCATGGGATGTGGGACCCCACTCGTGCCTGTGCTGGGGGCTGTCCCCTCAGTGTCCCACATGTCCCCAGTGCCCCAGCACCCAATGTGTCACCACATCCTGGGATCAGTGTCCTCATGCACAAGGACTCTGTCCCCAGTGATCCCAGTGCTGCATGGCCCAGCACTCCCCATGTCCCCTGCCCAAGGACAGTGCTCCCCATCACCCCATGTCCCTGGGATCATGTGCCCCCATGTCCCCATCTCCCATATCCCTGTGTCCCCGTGTTACCCATGTATGTCCCTGTCCTCCTGTCTCCTTGTGTCCACATGTCCCCATGTTCCTGTGTCCCATATCCCTGTGTCCCCACGTCCCTGCTTCCCATGTCCCCATGTCCCTGTGTCCCTGTCTCTCATATCCCTGCATCCCACATCCCTGTCTCCCCATTCCCACATCCCCATGTCCCTATGTCCCTCCCTCTCACATCCCTGTCTCCTCATGTCCCTGTCCCCCTGACCCCCTGTCCTTCTGTCCCCCCGTCCCCCTGCCCCCCTGTCTCCCTGTTTCCCTGTCCCCCTGTCCCCTGTCCCTCTGTCCCCGTGTCCCTCTGCCCCCCTGTCCCCGTGTCCCTCTGCCCTCCTGTCCCCGTGTCCCTATGTCCCC
>VXBI01010997.1:294358-377005 GCA_013397375.1 Toxostoma redivivum
GGCGGCGGCGATCGGGGACCGGCACCGGGATCGGGATCGGTACCGGCACCGGGGCAGCGCAGCGATGCAGCCGCCGCCGCGCAAGGTGAGCGCGGGGCCGGGCCAGGCCAGGCCGGGCCACGGGGCGGGTCACCGGGACCGGGTCCTCCCTCCTGCAGCCGTGACCGAGACTCGCCCCCGGCGGAGCCTCACGGCGCTGGGGAAGCGAGGCCACATTCAGGAGTGGGGGTACCCGGGCAGGGGGGCAGCGCATCCCCGCATCCATCCCCGCCGGGGCCGCGGGGCTGAGCGGGACCATCCCGCAGGTGAAGCTCACCCAGGAGCTGCGGGTCCATCTCCTGGAGCAGCTATCGGGCCTGCAGAGCAAACAGCAGAGGGATGCCGAGCTGCTGGAGGACATCAGGTAGGGCCCACACGTGTGACAGGCGGGTCGAGCTGAGACCGGGCAGCTCATCCTATGTGTATGTGTGTATGTCCCCAAGATGAGATGAGACAGCTCATCCCGTGCGTGCGTGTGTGTGTGTGTGTGTGTGTGTGTGTTTGTGTCCCCAAGATGAGACCAGGCAGCTCATGCCACCAGTGTGTGTGTGTGTGTCCCCAGGCTGAGACCAGACAGCTCATTGCACTGGCCAGGGACGGGGCAGGGCTCACCTTGAGCCTGCCACCTCGAGGTCATGAGCTCCATCACCCACTGGGGTGGCCTAATGGGGACAGGATAGTGGCAGAGGGTGGTGGCAGGGGGATGATGGCAGGAAGTGATGGGAGGGATGGCCCATCCCTGCCCCTCTCTGTGTGTCCTCTCTGTGTCCCCTCTCCCCCAGGTCCTACAGCAAGCAGAGGGCCACCATTGACAGGGAGTATGGGCAGGTAAGGAGATGCCACGGGATTCAGGATCGATGTCCCGAGCAGGAACTGGGCACGGCCCCATGCAGGCAATGGGCAGCTTCTGAAATTATCTGAGCATGGCTGCTCTGTCCTGGCCCCAGAGGGTGGTGGCAGATGGTTCATCCTGCCAGGAGGACCCTGAGCACGTTCAGCACCCGCTGGGGGCTCTGCTGAGCACAGCATGGTCCAAACCTTGGGTGTCTTGAGAGCATGGAGGGAAAACCTTGTGGGGGGAGGAAACTGCTGGGCTCTGCTGTCTGCTGGGTCATCGCAGGACACTGCTCTGAAATGTCAGAGTTTGTTTTTGATGTGAGATGGCCCTGCAGTGTCCCTTGGGGACATACTGCAGCAGAATTGTGTCCCCCCTTCCTGCAGCTGGTCACTGTGCCCCTCCCTCACAGCCCCCAGGCTGAGGGTCACCATCCTCCCAGGGTTGGGGTCTTGCTGTGCTTGGCTTTGCTGGGGTTCCTCTCTCCTCTCTGTAGCCAGTGTCCCTTGCTGATGTCCCCTTGCAGGTGCTCTGTCCCTAAAGCCACAGCAGGGAGGTCCTTTCATTGTGGTGGCTGCCCCCCAAAATATTTTCTCATTAGAAGCACAATGGGATTTTCTCATTAGAAGCACAATGGGAGCTCAGTGCTGATGCTGAGCCACGGGGATGTGTGTGTCTGTGCTCTGAGGGGACACATGTGTGTCCCTAGATCTGTGGGATGGGCAGCCAGGGTGGGGGAGCCCAGATTTGGGGGTGTGGTGGATGCTGGGGTGCTCAGCAGGGTCGGGAGTGATGCTGGGTCTGTCCACAGGCACTGCAGAGGCTGGCGAGCCAGTTCGTGAAGAGAGACTGGCAGCGGGGCCGTGGTGAGGCTGGCGACTCCAGGTGGGCTGGGGACAGGGACAGGGCTGGGGACAGGGACAGGGCTGAGGACAGGGGACAAGCAGCTGGGCCTGGCTATGCCCACCCAACTTGGAGAGATGCTTAATGCCAACCAGGATTTAGGGGTGGGTGGGATGTCCCAAACTCCAGCACCCCGCTGGGACTGGGGGCACTGGCAGTCCTTCTGGGCATTCCCAAAATCTGTCAAGGGGCAGGGAGTGCCCAGCCCTGTGTTAACCCTGTGCCCACAGGAGCGTGGCTGCTGTCTGGAGAGGTGTCATCGAGGGGACAGCACATGCTGGGCAGCTCCGTGTCACCTCCTCTGAGAGTTACCGCGCCCTGGCCGCCGAGGCCGCCCGCAGCGCCCGCCTCGCCAAGGAGAGGATGCTCAAGAAGGTACTGGGACAAGGGCATGTCCCCTGTGCCCGGGCAGTGGGGACAGCTGTCCCCCCACCAGCTGACACTCCCCACAGGGCATCGAGAGGCTGCAGAAGGTGCAGGCAGAGCTGCTGGAGACGGTGAAGGAGCTGGACAAGGCCAAGAAGCAGTTCAGCCACCTCCAGCGCAGCAGCGAGGTGGCCAAGGACAAGGCGGCCGATGTGGAGGCGCGGTGAGTGGGGGACACGGAGCCAGGGGGTGCTGTGGCTGCAGGGTGGTCTCACACCCCCTCCCATCCTCCCCAGCCTCCGGAAGAGCGACCGGAGGATATTTCACACCAAGGCCAGTCTGCAAAAGCTCAGTGCCAAGGTCAGTGGGGGGTTGGCAAGGTACCCAAGTGGGTGGATGCAAGGCACCATCACCAAGCCTCACTGTCCTCGTCCCCACAGTTCTCAGCACGACTGGCTGAGCACTCGAGGCAGCTGGCAGGGGTGCAGAACGAGTACAGCTTCGCCCTGGTGTCTGCCTCTGCCCACCTGGAGCATTACCAGCGTGTGGAGCTGCCCACGGCCATGCAGGTAGGAGATGCCCAGACACATCCCCAGGGTCAGGGCTGGCTGCCCTGGGGGAGTCAGAGATGCTCCAGTGGGGAGATGTGGCAGTGCTGGGGGGGTTCCCACCCACTTTCCCCCCCACTGTCCCCCAGGCACTGGACGGGGACCTCTACGAGCGGCTCCGGGAGCATCTGTCTGTCGCCAGCCGGACGGAGGTGGAGACCTGCCGTGCCACCCGGGACTGGTTCCAAGGAGTTGTGGAGGCATCTGCACGGGTAACAGCATCATCCCACGAGCTGGGTGGGACAGGAGGGCACAGGTGAGCCCCCAGCCCCACGCTGCTCCCCTGCTGCAGGTGTGCTGGGAGCAGGACCTCCTCCTCTTCCTGCAGGACCACCCCGCCTTCTCCCTGGTGCCCAAGCAGCGCTTCCAGCTCGCCGGGGTGGAGGAGGTGAGTGGGGGGGGTCACACAGCAAAGTGGGGACTGCCCAGCCACCTCCTTGTCACCCCCATGTCCTTACCCAGGTGTGCCTGCTGCCACCAGCAGACGATGGGGCCAGCCTGGAGAAGGAGGCGCGGCGCTGGGCCACGCGGGTGGCCCGGGACCACAAGAACAGGGCACACAGCGAGGAGGTGAGGCTTGTCCTGCCCATGGAGCACCAGAGGGCTCAGGGAGGGGCTTTTCCAGCCCCCTCTGAGCTGTGAGTGCCCCCAGATGCTGCAGCGGCTGGAGGCCAGGAGGCAGCAGGGGCTGGAGGGGGAAGCGGCAGCCGTGGAGCGGCAGATGGAAGAAGTGAGGGAAAACATCCGGAAAGCAGAGGTGGGTGCCCCAGTCAGGGAGCTTGGGGTGGCTTTGAGGTCTGTAACCCCCAGGGTGGGGGATGAAGGGACAGGGAGGGGATGCTGCACTGGGGGTGTGGTGCTAGGGATGCCACCAGAGGTATCCTGGGCACTGTGACGATGTGTGGTGTCCCCAGGTGAGCCGAGTGAAGGCTGAGGCACGGCTGGCACTGCTTCGGGCGGCAGGGCTGGATGTGGACACCTGGCTGGCTGGAGCCATGGTGGGGACAGGCGAGGAGACCCCCACAGGGCTGGACCCATCTGAGTTCGATGACTACGAGGACAGTGATGAGCCTGACGAGGACCATGAGCCTGGGCCTGCTGCTCGCACCTACCCCTACACCTGCCGGGTGATCTTTGGCTACCAGGTATGGCCCTGCCTGCCTGGCCCTCACCCTGCCTGCCCAGGGGTGGCACCTCAGCCTCTCTGCCACTTTGTCCCCATGTCCTGCAGGGCTGCCAGGCGGATGAGCTGTCCATCAGCCAGGGTGAGGAGCTGGAGATCATCGATGATGGGGATGCAGAGGAGTGGGTGAAGGTGGGAGCAGCTGAGCCCCCCTGCATACTGGGGGACACCTTTTGGAGTTCCCTACTCTGGAGCCTGGGATGTTCACGTGGTTGCTGCCTCCTCAGGCTCGGAACAAGGCAGGGCAGGTCGGCTATGTCCCTGAGAAGTACCTGCTGTCCCTGGGGTGTGACTCAGGGGCAGGGCTCGGCCCCCCAGGACCCTCTGCCTTGCACCGCCAGCTCTCCAGCATCATGGCTGCAGAACTGGTGCTGGAACCTGGAGGTGAGTGCTGGGCATCACCCCCACCCCGGGGAGGGGGGACAGGATCCTGAGGCTGCTGAGCCCCCTCCCCCCCCTCCCCACAGCCTGGCTGGTGCGAGCCCTGTACGACTACGAGGGGCAGAGCCCCGAGGAGCTGAGTTTCCCCGAGGGTGCCATCATCCGGGTGCTGCCCCGTGCTGCTGGCGAGGTGGACGATGGCTTCTGGACTGGAGACTTCGATGGCCGCGTCGGAGTCTTCCCCTCCCTCGTGGTGGAGGAGCTCACCGGGGCCCGCGAGGCAGCCGGGCAGGTTGGTGGCAGGAGGGTCCTTGTGTCACCCTGCCATGGGCAGCCCCCCATGGTCCATGACAAGGTGAAGATGCCCTTCCCACCATTCCCCCTTCCCACCATCCCCATCCCTCTTGGCTGTGTCTTCCCAGGAGCTGCCATCACCATCCCCTCCGCCCTTCTCCCCTCCCGGCCTCGCACCCGGGGCCAGCCTGGTCCCCAGCCCTGCTCCTGAGACAGCACTGGGAGGTGAGTCTGGGGAAGCTGGGGAGGGGCTGGGGGAGCCCCAAAAGCCAGGCTGAGCTGCTGGGCCCTCCCAGGTTGCCGGCAAGAGGGCACGAGCAGCGGGCAGAGCTCTCCAGACCTGGCAGCCACGCGCTTACGGCCGGTAAGTCCCTTCACAGGGATGCTGTGACCCCAAAACCTGCCCCAGCCCTTCTCTGATGGAGCCACCCATGTGTTTCGGGGGGTCTGAAGGGGGATGAGTGGCCTCAGCGTGTTGGCACCACTCCTCTCCCTTTCCCTCTCCTCTCCCTCTCTGCAGCTCCGTGCGCCGCCCCCGCCGCCCGGCAGAGCCCCTGAGCCCGACCCCGAGCTTCACTTCAGCTGACCCCCCAGCCCCCAAAAAGCTGTGCCAGGCAAACCATCACAACCTGCTGTCCCAGCAGCAGAGGCTGGTGCTGCCCTATGCCCCGAGCTGGTCTCTCCAGGGGCTGCATCCTGCCCAGTGCTGCTTGCAGAGTGGTCCTGCACCCCAGTACAGCACCCAGAACCCCTTTTTTGGGGTGCCCAGTGCCACAGCCAGGCCCCATCTCACCCCCTCCTACCTCTGCCCTTCCTGCCTGGCATTTCCCGTGCACTCCCAGCACAACCCTGGTTCCTGGTTCATCTCTGCGCCCCCACAGCCCCCACAGGCAGGAGTGGGCATGGGGAGGCTGTTCCCAATAAATCCCGCTGGCCCTGGCAGGGGTTCAGCAGCTTTAATGGTTGTAGCTCGTCTATGTACAGGGCGTTACACACCGAAACTCCCGGGGCTGGCCTGGCCGGGGGCCATCCCGCCCCCAGGGCCGGCCTCCGGCCCCTCCTGTGCCTGTGGGATGGGGCTGGGAGCTCCTCTCTCCGCCAGCATCTCCCGGGGACCTGCCGGTGCAGGATCTGTGCCTGTGCCCACTCTGCGTGGCAGGGGTGCCCGGCTGGGAAGGGGGGGCTGTGCTCTGTGCTGAACGTGCCGGGTGGGTCTCGGGGTGCTCCCCACCGCCCCCGGGGTGGGGTGGGGGGGCTCAAGCCGCTGCCTCCATCCCTGCCCCTCGCCACGGCCCCCTCGCATCCTGGCCCCGGAGCTGGGGGGGCGCGGGGGCAGCGGGCTCTGGGTGCTGTCCTGCCCCTGCCAGGCCCGAGGGTCCCTCGGGGGAGTGTCCGGTGACCTCGGGGAGGGTGCGCTGGGTGGGACTCTGGTACCTATTGCCAATGGGATGAAGGCTGGTGCCGAGCGCGGCTGTCGGTGCCGCCGGCGCGTCGCTCCGGCCATGCCAAGCGCGTAGCTGCCCAGCCGGGGCCGGGCACGGCTCCCCACGGCAGAGCACCCCCAGCCCCGAGGGGTGCGGGGGCTGCGCGCCTCCCGTCCACGCTCCAGCCGGGAGCGGAGAGGAGCTGTGGGGAGAGAGGCAGGGTATTGTATTGTCCCCACAGCCGTGGCACCTCCCCAGCACCCACAGGTGGCATTTCCCGGTGTCACCGTGCCTGTGGATGGGCATTCCCAACCCCCTGGAGAAAGGGTTCATCCTCTTTCCATCTCTGAGAGCCACCAGGGCAGGGGACACTGACGGTGCCCTCCCACCCCAGACATTGTCCCAGGGGCAGGGGACAAGCACTCACGTCACACACGGTCCTGCTCCGCGGCGCTGGGCTCCTGTGGGATGGAGGAGGGATGTCAGCGCTCCCATGGGAGCGGGCTGCTGGGCTGGGGGTCCCCCTGGGCCACAGCAGCGACCCGAGGGCCAGTGGGGAGAACCCCACTGAGTGTCCAGGAGCGACAGGAGTGTCCCAGGCACCATCTCTGCCCTCCCCATCACCTGCACGATGTGATGAGCAGCGGCCAACACCCCTTGTGCTGGCTCTGACTGTGACTGAGGGCATGGGGGAGGGCTCCAGTGGCACCAGGGCTTGGTGACAAACATCTCGTCACTGTTCTCCTGGGACCCCATGTCCTGGAGCACCCCAGTGCCACGTGCAGCATCCAGGCACTGCACAGGGGACAGACATCACCTGGGCTTTCCCTGCACATCACTGCTTCCCCAGGGAGCAGAGGGATCACCCAAGGTTCAGTGGGACACAGCAGGACCTGTCACCGCCTCCCCAGTCTGGGGAAGAGCTCATCAGAGCCATCCTGCCATGAGCTGCCCTTCTCCATGGAGCAGCTCAAACCTTCCAGCCTGGTCACCAGACAGCAAAACACTGGGATCCTTTTCCAGCATCCAGCCAGGAACCTTTCCCAGGCCTCTCTCATGCTGACCCAGCCCTGCCCCATCCCACCCCCTGCCAAGGGCTCCTGGCATGTGCCTGGGCCGTGCCCAGCCCATGGAGCTCCTGCTCAACCAGCCCCAGGGGATCTCCATGGCTTTGAAGCATGCCAGGAATTTTACCCAGGCATTTGGCTTCCTTTTGCTTCAGAGTGTGCCTGGTGCTGGTTTTGTGAGGCAAGTCAAGGCCAGCTCTTCGGGCTGTTGACATTACATTACCCCTTCCATGAAAATCACCTTTTCCCAGCTGCAGAACCAGGAATGAGTGTGTGAGCCTGTGACTGAGATGCTGGGTGTCTGTACCACCACCAGCAGCCTCATTTGCTCTCAGGTAACAGCACAGAGGCAATTCCAGGGAGAAAACCCCCTGGAGCTTTCTAAACCCTCCAGCAAGGTGGTTGGGTGGGATATTGGGAGATATCAGGGTGCTGGGAACTCCAGGCAGGATGGGCAGAGCTCCTGAGGAGCAGGGAAAAAACAGCCAAGAAATGAGCACTTGGCTTCACCATTTCCTGGCCTTCAGGGTAAGAAAGGCTCCTGGAGAAATCTGCCCTGCCTGTTCCTTAGTGGCCACATTGAACCCCATCGAGGCGAGGTTTTGGGGGAGCAGTGGAGCTCTCCAGGTCAAAATCCCAATGGATGTTCCCAGAGAGCTCAACCACAAAGGAAAAGGAGGAACCAGCAGGGTGGGACCAGTCACTCCACTGCCTCAGACACTGGAAAATGGGTGGGAAATCCAGCCCAGGGGACCACATGGGGACGAGGAAGAGGAGGGACATACCTGCTGCCTCCCGTCCTCCCCTCCGGGCTGTTTCCTGCTGCTGTCGTCTCTCCCCAACTCCTCAGCCTGTTCCTGCAGACTCAGGCTCCCGTGAATATCCGACACTTCATCTGCCGACTCCAGTCCCATCTCCTCCAGGCAGATGCCGGCTCCGTCCCTCGCCAGCTCTCCTGGGATGTCGGGACTCGATGCTCCCAGCGCTGGCATGCTCATGAGCCTCCGCTGGCGACCCGAGCTGCCGGGAGCAGAGCCAGCATCCTGCAGGGACCCCACCGGGCCGGGAGCAGAGCCAGCATCCTGCAGGGACCCCGCTGGGCCGGGTCCCAGCGGGCCGGACCCCCCGCCCGCCCGCCGGCTGTCACGGCTGCCGGAGCTGGCCGCGGTGTTGGCGGCTGGGCTGGCGGACAGGCTCTGCTCGGCGTTCCTGCCGCTCAGGGTGGCCGTGGGGATGGCTCCGTTGTGCAGGCCACCACCCGTGGGGACAGTCCCGTTGAGAGCCCGTTCCCGCTGGAGCCTCTCGCTGCTGCGCTCCAGCTCCTCTGTGCTCGCCTGCCGGCTGCCGGCGGGCAGCGCTCCGTCCTGCTGCTCCTGCACCGGAGGCTTCTTCCCGATGTGTGTGACACGGAACCTGCCATGGGGACAGCACACAGCGGCCTTTTCCGTGCTGTCCTCCCCCAGCTGGATTCCCTGTACCTCCAGCCCCTCTCCAACCTTTCAGACCCATTCAAGTCATGACCCCAAACTCATTTCCCTTCATTTTGAGCAAAACAAACAGAAAGACTTCTCTTGAAGTCTTGATGGGAAGTCTTTTCTTGATGGAAAGCTCAATCCAGATCTTGTCCTGCCAGCAGCAAGATGGATTGCAGCTCTTGGAAAGGCTCTGAGACAACCTGGATGACAGCGTGCCCTCAGCGAGGGCAGGGACAGGATTTTGGCACTGATTTGGATACAGGGATCAAAGGCTGGAGGAGTTGTTTGGCTAAAATCTGCCAGAGTAAATTTTGCACCATCCCCTGGAGGGGTGGATGGCACCTGAGTGGTTCACCAAGGTTCCACCATGAGCAGGTGACAGCTCAGAGCTCCTGGGTGGGCAGAAGAAAAGCTTCAGAAATGGCTCTGACACCCTCAAAGGTGGGTTAATAATCAGGGGTGATGCAACATTGCTCGTGGGGAGAAGAGGGGAGTGAGGGATCACAGACTCTCATGGAATGGCTTGGGCTGGAAGGAGGTCCTAAAAGATCACCCAGTCCCACTCCCTGCCATGGCAGGGACAATCTCCTCTCAACCTGGCTGCTGCAAGCCCCATCCAGCCTGGCCTGGGACACTTCCAGGGATCTGGGGGCAGCCACAGCTGCTCTGGGCACCCTGTGCCAGCCCTGCCCACCAATTTCTTTCCAGTATCCCTTCTAACCCTGCCTGGTGGCAGCAGGGAGCCATTCCCCTTGTCCTGTCACTCTGTGCCCTTGTCCCAGGTTCCTCTCCAGCTCTCTTGGAACCCCTCTAGGCACTGGAAGAGGCTCTAAAGTCTCCTTGGAGCTCTCTCCTCTCCCAGCTCCCTCAGCCTGGGAGGGGTAAGGTGCCAGCAAAGCCTGAAAGTCTGAATTGTGATTGTGCTGATGGTGACACACAGTCACCAGCTGGACCAGCAGACAGGAAATCTCCTCCATGGTGAGCTGGTGTCCACCAGCCAGAGCACTCCAATGTCACCACTGAGACCTCATGGCTCACCCCATGGCTCACCCACATGGATTGCACATGGAAAAGCCAAAGGCCTGGCTCTGCTGAGGCTCAGCTGCCAGTCAGGGCCAGGGCAAAGCACAATTTTAGAAAGCTCAAGTACTGCTGGTGTTGGAAAAACGAGCAAGACCCAAAGGTCAGGCACGTGGAAGCACTGCTGCTCCAAAGGAAAAAGCAGAGAGGTCCAGAAGATAAAACAGACACCAGGTGAGTTGGCAGAGATGAAGGAGCCCAGCCTGGGAACAGCACCAACCCCTCAGCAGGGTCAGAAAGCTGCTCAGGATTGGGAAGGTCGAGATGGGAAATGCTCCAGCTACAGAGAAGGTTCCCACAGGGACTGCTCAGGTCAGGCCAAGCAGCAGCACATGTGACCTTTCAGGTCTGTCCAGATATTTGGAGATAAGACACCAGCACTGCAATTTGGGGAGCCCAAAGAATGTTCTGGTCCTGAAGAGGGACAGGAAGGAGACACAAGTGACAGGATCATTGCTTGGTAATGCCATTGAGCAGTGCCATGGAAGGGTCAGGAGTGGATTCAGAGAGCAGGAAGGGTTTGGACTGAAAAGGGCACAAGAGTAACTCTGGCTGGTGAGGGAAACTCTGGCAGTGGAGCCCTGGCTGCCTCAGCAGCATCCCCAAGGCTTTGGGTTCAGTGGGATGTGACACACCCTGGCTGATGGACAGAGGGCCAGACACGGATGTTTTATGGACAAACTCTGCCACTGACTATGACTGGTTGAGGGAAAGCACTGAGCTAAGTGGTAAATCATCCTACACCATACATAACCCTGAAGTTTAGAATAATTTAGGTGCAAAAATCCCTTGGAGGTCTCCAGTCTAGACCCCTCCTCATATCTGGGCCACCTCCCACCCTCAAGCACTTTGCCCAGAGCCCTGTCCAGTCACATTTTGGAAATCTACAGGGATGGAGATTCCCCCACTCTCCAGGGCCCTGTTGAGTGCTGCACCATTCTCATGGCAGAGCAGGTTTTCCTTGCATCTTTTCTGGATTCCTCTTGTGTAACTCTTGGCCATTGCTTCTTGCCCTTCCCAGTGCATCTCTGAGGAGAGTCATGTTCATTTAAACTCCACCCACCCTTTGGGAAGTGTTAGAGGACAATTACATCATCATTTTCTAATTCTCCAGGCTTAAAAAACCTCCTCAGATGCCCCATACACCATCCTGGATCTTGTGGACTTCCACAGCTCCCATCCTTTCCACTCCTCAGGGATGAGTCTGTGCCTACCAGGACTAGAGCTCATTCCATGTAGGAGGGGGCTGGATTCTCAAACACTGCATCCAAGGAAAAAAATAGTACCAAAAATAAAGGAGAACAAGACCTGAGGGTGTGTCTTTAACTCCAGAGGTAGGTTAGAGCAGCTTTGTTTTGTAGGGTCAGTGCTGAGTCAAAGTACTTTGAGATTTTTGTCATAAATAAGACACAGGAAATGCAATCCTGGAAAAGTCCTCCAGGATCTGGAGGAGAAAAGCGGCCAGCTTGGAAATAAGAAGCAGAATTTGGAGGTGGGATTGTACCTCATGGGCACATAGGTCTTTTAGCAGCTGGACCTGGTACCAAAGAGATTCAGGATTGGAAATAAAGCCTTGGAGAAATGGGATGGCTGCCCTGTGGAGAAGGCTGGGATATTAAGAGGGTTAAAGAGGAAAAACAGGAATTGAGGGAAGGTGCCTTTGGGAAAGGAGAGCATCCTGTCCAGCACTCTGAGTGCTGAGAGGAGACTGGGAAGAGCACGGACAAAGGACAGGGAGGAGTGGATGGAGCTGGGCACCAGCCAGGGAATGAATTAGTGGTGAGCACACAACTGTGCAGAGCCCTGGCTTTGCTGGGTACCTCCTCCAAGGGCAGCAGCGGGCACGGGGGGAGCCAGGAGCTGGCAGTGGCCACAAGATGTGATCCCAGCTGAAATTCAGCCTGGAGAGGCCCAGCAGGTCTCCCTGCTTGTCCAGCTCCCCCAGAAAGCCCCAGCTCAGCTCCCTGCTGAGGCTCCTGCCTGTGGTGGTGGAAAAATCCACAGGACAGGACACAGGGAATGGCTTCTCACTGCCAGAGAGCAGGGATGGATGGGATGTTGGGAAGGAATTGTTTCCTGGGAGGGCACTGAGGCCCTGGCACAGACCAGAGGAGCTGTGGCTGCCCCTGGATCCCTGGCAGTGCCCAAGGCCAGGTTGGAGCCCCCTGGGCTGGTGGGAGGTGTCCCTGCCCATGGCAGGGGTGGAATGAGATGAACTCTGAGGTCCCTTCCAACCCAAACCATTCCATGATTCCCTGCCCGCTCTGGCTCAGCATTCCCATGAAAGGACTGCATCTCTGGACCACAACATGAAATTTCCTCAAGGCTCAGGCCCTGAACAAAGACCTTGTGCAGAAGCTGAGCATGACAGAGCTCTGTGTCTCACCACAGTGGCCATGCAGGGACCAGCAGTTGCCACACTCACCACAGCCGGAGGGAGCCAAGCCCAGCAAGACTTTGCCAACCCTTTCTGCTGAGCAATGGGGCAGCCTGGGCGAACCCACAGACTGTTCTACAGGTTAGTGACTCCACTGAGACCACAGGAAGCTCAGGAAGTCCCCTGAGGTGAAACCAGGTGGGGACTGGGAAGTATCAGGAACACTCCCCTATTCTTACATTGCTGTCATCTAATTACAGACAAGGTGTGAGGCAGCAACCTGGAGCAGCACAGCCACTCTTTCATTCTGAGAAAGTGCTGGCCTGCACCTGGGACATGCTGTCCCCTCTGTCCCCCCTCAATGAGGTCCCAAAAGCCCCCAGTTGGGCAGCAAGGACCCAGCTTGCACCGAGCTGGGACAGCGAGCTCTGAAAGGACACGGAGCTGGGGCTGTGCCCAGCACTGACTCAGCAGGAAAACCCAGCTTGAGTCACCTTCCCAGGGAAGGAGGGAAGCCACCGGTGCATCACAGCCTGCCACATACCACAAGCATTTCCAGGTGCAGGAACCACCTGGATCCTCAGGAGCTCCAGCTGCAGAGCTGCTGCTCGATGCACAACAGCCAGAGGGAACCTTGGGCAAGCAGAGGAGGGGGAAGGAACAGGAGGACAGAGGAGAGCCCGTGGTGCTCATTCCAGCAGGGAAATGCCTGGCAGAGCTCACTGGGGTACCTGCCCACTGAGAACACGGTGGTCTCTCCTGGAAGCATCCTGCTTTTCCCCTCCTTGGACCTCCCCTGGCGCTGCAGTGGGTGCCTCTTCCTCCTGCTGCAGTGGATGCAGGGGGCCTGCGTGGAGCCCAGGTGCACCGTGTGGTGGTGAGGGGGGCCCCCGTCCTGGCTGCTGCTGTGGGGACAAATGCTGCAACAGAAGGACATGACAGCTTGTGTCACCTCGGGGGGATGTCCCAGGCGTGGTGCAGCCCCTCTGCAGCAAGCCCCAGCTCTGGGGGGGGCTCTGCTGGGGATGGGAATGAGGAAAAGCTCAAAGCACTCCTCAAAACCCTCAGCAGAGCAGGACTCCCCATTGGAATGATGCTGGAAAGGGGCTGCTTGTCCCTCCCCCTGCAGCAGCCACAAGCTGCTGTGAGCATCCCTCACCTGGGCACTGGCACTGGCACTGGCACATCCCCTTCATTTTCCCCCAACATCTCCTTGAGGGCCTCCACGTTTGCTGAAGAGAGAGGGAAAAACAGGAATGGGTCAGCCAAGGTGGTCAGCACAGCTCTGGGCTGGCCCATGGAAACAATTACCTTGGTTTTGGATGATGCACCTCACGATCTTCTCCACGGTGTCATCGTTCTTCTCATCCTCTTCATCTGAAAAGAGACAATGTGGCACTGAGGGCTGGCATTTGGGGACTCACTCATCCCATCCCAGGAGCAGCTGCATCAGCAGAGTTGTTGGAGAAGCCTCGTGTCCCCTGCCACACTGAGGAACAGCAGATCCCTCATGGTGGGAAGCAAAGGGCTGAGCCAGCAGCTGAGTGTGCAGGGAGAGGGGGCTGTGGTGCTCCTTCAGAACAGGGGAGCACCTGGAGAAAAAGTTCCAAAAAGTCAAAAGAGAAGGGTCCTGGAGGCCCTGGCTGCAGCATGCTGCAAGTGCTCAAGGCTCCAAGGGTAAACAGGGCAAATCCACAGAAAATAAACCCTCTGGAACTCCCTAAACACAGAAATGGGCAACACTCAATGACAGGGAGAGCCCCAGAGCTGCACACTAATAAAAGCTTAAAGACTGTTCTGAGGAATCTTGGCTGGTGCCTGCTCTGCTGTGGAATTCATCCACAGTGTTCACCCGAACCTCCTCCCAGCTGCTGCTGGGGGCCTGGATGGATGGATGGATGGATGGATGGATGGATGGATGGATGGATGGATGGACGGACCTCCAGCCTGGTCAGCAGTGGGAGATGCTCCTCAAAGCTGGCTGGAGCTGTGGTCTGCCAGGCAGCTGCCTCAAAGACTCCAGGGCTGCTACCATGGTTTTGGAAGCCCATGGAGATGTTTCCCTGGGCTGTGGTGTGTTCAGAGGGCAAAGCCCATCCTGGAAGTCCATCACTGTTTCTACAGCCAAGACATTGAAGCCAGAGGAGCACATCCATGGACACCTGGAAGCTCTGGCTGCATCCGTGGCTGAGCTGCAGGAGCTGCATTTCCCTCCCGAGCACAGGCAATGAGCAGGAGCTGCTGATCCTCCCCAGCACTTCACATGGGAGCTGGAGGAGTTCTGGAGCACCATGTGGCTGTTCCCAGCCTGGGAATGTGTGTTCCCCACTCGAGCAGAGACTCAGGAAAGCACGGGATGACAGAGCTCGCTTGGGCCACGCACCCACGCTCGATGAGGCAGCGACTTCCCAATCCAACCACCCCAGAGGGATGGAAAAAATTCCCTACAAGTCCCTTCCCCTTCTAGCAACACCCCTGAGTCTCTGGTCTGCATGAACACAGCAGGACTAGAAGAAGATATGACCAATAGCCAACAGCAGCTGGCTCCCTGCCAGACATCCTAATGCCAAGGGGCAGAGAGACAGCTCGTGCTCCAGCTGGGAGAGGTTTCCCTTCAGGGATCAGGGATTGTGATTGAGGTGCTGGGGATTCAGCAAGTCCTGGATGTTCATCAGAACTACCTTTTGGTGATAGCACTCCTTTGGGAAGGGCCAGGCACTGGTTCCCACCTCCCTGTCACCTCTGATCATGGATCAGAGGGATCCCTGGCCCTCACACTCCTGATCCCCAGGGAACACTGTGCTGCTCTCACCTCCTCAGCCCTTTTTCCCTCCTTTGGAAAGGGCCAGGCACTGGTTACCACCTCCCTGTCACCTCTGGTCATGGATCAGAGGGATCCCTGGCCCTTCACACTCCCATCCCCAGGGAGCACCACACTGCTCTCACCTCCCCAGCCCTTTTTCCAACCCAGCCACACGTGACAGGTAATCCTCCCAGCCCCATCCCACATCCCAGAACGGTGGATGAGGAGCACCAGCCCACACCAGGCAAAAAACCGAGCCCCCATCCCCCAGCACTCACCATCCTGGAGCTCCTCCACCTCGTCTTTGTCATCTGGGTCAAGCTCGTCCCGGAAGGTCCGGCACCGGTAACCCTTCTTCTTCAGGACATGGCAGATCAGGAACCCCACCAGCCCCATGATGAAGAAGACAAGGACGAGGAGGAAGACCACAGTAATGCCGTGCTGGGGTTCTGACTCCCCATGGCTGGGGTCGAGATGGTCTGACATGCGGATCTAGGAGAAGGGGGAAGGCAGAAGGTCAGAGCCCGGCGCTGACCCCCATCCTGCTCCCATCCTCCCCTTCCCCCTGCGGGGCAGGGAGAGGCTCCCAGCGGGGGTGATGCCCGAGCCCCGCAGGATCCGGCGCGGTGCGAGCACAGCAGCGGCCGGAGGTGGCTCCTCGCGGTCTCCCAAGGACACTGCTGCCCCGCACGCCCCCGCAAGAGGCACGGCAAGGGCAGCGCTGGCGGCAGCGTCCCCGCAGGCCCGCCGGCCCCGGGCTGCGGCGCTGCCCCGTCCCTTCCCTTCCCGGCCGCTTCCCAAGGGCACCGCCGGCCCGGCCTGCCCGGGGCTCTGCGGCGGGCGGCATCCCCCGGCTCGCCCTTGCCGGAGGATGGCTGAGCATCCTCCAGCGCCGCGCCGCTCCTCCGCAGCCCTCGGTACTCACGGCCGAGGCCCCGCACCGACACCGGTACCGGCACCGGCGGGCAGGGAGGGAGCCGCGGCAGCCGGGCTGGCGGAGGGCCGAGCCGCCGGCTGCTCCCGCATCGTCCTCCCGCAGAACCGAGCCGGCTCCCTCCGCCCCGGCTCCGCTGGGCGCTCTCAGCTCCCTTCCCAAGGGCTCAGCTCCCGCTTTCCCACTCCCGGCTCCGCTTCCCGGCACGGAGAGGATCCCCCCCCGCCTGTACCCCGGCTCCGCCGCGGCGGTACCTCGGGCTGCGGTCCTCCGCAGCGCTCTGCTCTTCACCTTCACCTTCACCTTCACCTGCCTCCTAGCAACCCCGCATCCCCGCGGCTGGGGACCGCGGCGAGCATCCTCCGGCCCCCGGGCCGCGGCTCCCTGCCTTGCCTTCCCCGGGAAGGAGCCAGCTGCTTCTGCCGCTCTCTGCCACAAGAGCACCCGCCTGTCCCGATCCCAGGGAAAAAAAAAAAAAATCTCTCCGGAGCTGTTTCGGCGGAGGAAGGTGCAGAGAGGAGTTCGGGGAGATGCAGCAGGACACGCAGGAGCGCGGCTCGGGGAAGCTGCCAGGCTGCCGCCCGCCCCGGGGTGAATAACCTCACCCGCACGCGTGCCAGCCCCGAGCTCCCCTGGCACCTTCCTTGCCTTGATTTTTAGGGCACTGAGCCCTGGCGATGGGAGGGAGAAGGGTGGAAGCGAGGGCTCAGTGAGAGCAGGACGGATCACACACCAGTGTCAGGGAGCCAGGGGGTGCAGGCACCCACACGGGGATCCCAGCACGGAGGAGATGGTGGAAAATGAGCCCCGGGAGACTCCTGCGTGTCCCTCCTCCCTAAAAAAAGGAGTGGCTAAACCATTTGAAATCTCAAGCTGTGGTGGTCCCATGACCTCCTCCTCCTCCTCCATCTCCACCACATTATCCTCACCCTGGGAGGCTTCACCACTCCTTTGCTACTGGAAATTAGACCTGCTCCTCTCCATCCTTCAGCCAGCTGCCAGTTCTCCACCCAAACCCTGAGGAACACAACCTTTGAAATCCCTCCCACCCCATCTCCACTGAACTGAGCACGGATCCATGCACATATTCCTCCCTGGGAATTATCCCACTGGAGTCTGTCTTGCTGTGAGATGACCTGTGACTCCCCCAGGCTGTCACCCGTGCCTTGCTGAGGGCTCCTGTCCCTGTCACAGTTGGCTCTCAGGAGCCTCCTCCATCAATGTGACTTCAGGAGGTCACCACACCATCGGTGACACCCATCTGTCCCCTGTCCTGGCAGGGACACAGGCCTTAGGATGGAACATCTGTGGCAAGAACAAGACTTTTCCTCCTGCCATGGATTGCTGGGCCACAGGAGAGCAAAGATCTCCAAACCCTGGACCAACAAGCTGCTACATCATGCAATTTTCTGCTGAGGAAGACCTCACAAAGTAAAACCTCCAAGCAGCTTGCTCCTTGCCCTTGTTTGTGAGCAGAGGGGGAGCTGGCAGGTCTGGGTTTCTGCAGGGCCCTGAGGGGACGCACTCATGGTGAGCCAATTCCCGCTCTCCTCGTGCCCACGCACGCTGTCCTGCACAATAAAATCGCTTTTTCTCCTCCTGGACGTTCCCACCCACCCAGCGCATTGCTGCACCCTGCCCCAGTCCAGCTCCCCACCCCCTCCCAGCATCCCACCCCCTTTCCCAGTTCCAGCCATGCCAGGCTGAGCAGGACTCCCCACTTCCAGGGGAGATTCCCATTTACCCACAGCCTGAAGGCATTTCCACATGGGGGACACAGGGTGACCTCCTGGCCTTTTTGGGGTGAACCAGGATGAAGAGGGGGTTCTGTTGCTGTCAAGCTGCTCCCTCCTGGCTCTGCAGCTGGATTATCCCAGCTGATTGTGTTTCTCTTCCTGATTCTCCCAAGCACGGATCTCCTGCTCCCATTCTCCATCCTGCTGCCCCCACATCAGCTTCAGTGTCCCTGCAGGGGCTCAGTCATTGTCCCGCTGCAGGACCCCGTTAGAATTTTAATGGTCCCACACAGCATCTCAGAGGTGACCCAGAAACAACACTCTGGCTCCTGTCTGCCCCAAAGGCAGCCAGCATTTGAGGCATGAATCCACAAAATGGAGCTCTCCCTTCCGAGCAGGCTGGCCATGGGGACAGAACCCACATGGGTAAAGCCCCACACCAAGGATTTCCTGGGGGCTGGATGCTTCGGGCATGTCCCAGTCTGGGCTCTGCATCCTCTGTCCCATCCCAGCTCCTGTCCTGTGTGACCCCAGAGCCCAGGCAGTGGGATCTGAGACACAGGACAATCCAGCTGGAGCTCTGGGAGAGGCAGCTGCCTTCCTCCTGCCTGCCCACCTCATCCAGCACCACCATTCCCTGCCCTTCCTTCCCAGGGACCCTCTCAGGGTATTCCTGAATCCTGGAAGTCCTTGGAGGCTTCAGTCCCTCTCCAGGCATTGCCTGGAAACACTGACATGTTAAAAGGTGGCTCGGGAGGGAGGGGACAGAGTGAGGAGAGGCTGGTGGGACAGTGCTGTCACCTGTCACCCTGGCCCTTGGCTGGCTCTGCTCCCAGCAAAATTCCACATTACCTCTTGTCCACTCTTCTCCCGCACCTCTTCTGCAGCCACTGGAGCAAACATCACCCCACAAACGATGTGAACACGTCCTTTTGGGGGATCAGCCACCCTGACCCCGTGTGGCAGCTACAGGGGCTGGACTGCCCAGACCCAGGCTCCTCTTGGGATCTTCACTGCTTAGGCCAGAAATCGCCGCTGTGTCTGCAAAGCTGCTCCATCCCATCATGTCAAACGGAATCCTCAGCCCCGCTCCAGCTCTTCAATCATGCCCAGCAGCTAATGGCCGTTCAACCACAGCCTGGTTTTGCTCTCTGAGCACAAAGAGCATCTAAAAATATCCCTCTCCAACGCTTCCCTTGCTCTGCTCCAACACCCCTGAAGATGCCCGGAGCAGCAACCAGCAGAAACACAGCTCAGCAAGCAAAGTGATCCCAGCTGGAAGCAGGGACGTGTTTGTCTCTCCTCTCCTCACCCAGCTCCCCCAGCCAGGCACTGAGACGTGCTGCCCAAGTGGCTCCATGTCCCCAGCCTGGCGTTATCTGGTGGCAGCAGATGGTGGAGCAGGGACAGGACACTCGTCATGATTGTCACCCCAAGACGTCACAGCTTCGTGAGTTCCCAGTACAGCCGTGTTGTTCAGCACGTTTAAATCCCAGTCATTGCCCATTGTGGGTGCTGGGCTCTGTGCCAAGTGACCCCTGTGAGTGTCCCCAGCCACAGCTGTGCCCTGTGGGGTCACAGTGAGAGGGTCCTGGGTCTCCTCTGAAAGTGTCCCTGCCCAATCCTATCCCCTAAATCATCCTGTGATCCTTGCTCCATGCTGGAGCTGGGATCCTAAAAGGAAACCCACCCAAGGAGCAGTGTGGAGGGGGCAGTGTCCCACAGGGGACAGCCAGAAATGTCATTTAACACACCCATGATTTAATCACACCTTGACACGTTGTCTCTGCCACCTGCAGCCAGCACAGCACCCAGAATTCCCCGCCATCCCATACCCCATCCCATACAGGTGGGAAGCTCCTCTTGCTGATTCCAAGGGGTTTCCATCACCACGAAATCCCAGCCTGGCATCCACTGAGATGCCAGGGAACATCCCAGTGCCCATCTGCCCTGGTGCCCACCCTCAGCCCCTCTCTGAGATCCTGCTGGGGTGAGCAGCCTGTCTCCAGCACAGCTCCATCCCAAATTCCTGGGAAGTTTGGGAATGTTCCCTGTCTGTGAGAATCAAGCAGGATTCTGGCAGCACCAAGCATTGATTTTGGCTTGGTTTTCCAAACCTTTAGACAAAGCTTCCTGCTCTGTCCATCCTTCCCTCTCTCCAGAGAGGTTTTTTTTGCCCTTCCCAGCCAGCACTGCTCACACCACTGTCCTGTTTCCATCTTTTCCATTCCTTGTCAGCTCCAGGTTTTACCCCATTCCTCTGACTCCTCACACCCAGCAATTTCCCACCCAATTTTTGTCCTTTCCAAAGGCCTGGAGGACCTGCACCCTCCCAGGGGACAGCTGGTGGTGGCAGGTCCCCATCCCTCAGCCATTGGCTCCCCCAGAATGGAATGAGTCCCATCCAGTGTGGGTGTCCCATGGAAACCTCACTGGGGAGGCTGGGAGTGACTGGGAGCCAAGTGGGAGTAACTGGGAGCCAACTGGGCGCCTAGGGAAGAGAATCCAGTGGCCAGCTGGGCTCACTGGGAGTAACTGGAGTAGGTGAGAGGGAGGGAGCAAATGTGGAATTATGTGAGAGAATCCAGCAGCATCTGGAATGAACTGGGAATGACTGGGAGGCAGCTGCAGGTCTAGAGAAGAGAATCCAGTGGGCAGCTGGGATCTGCTGGGTGGAACTGGGAGCACCTGGCAGTAACTGGGATCTGCTGGGGGTAACTGGGAGTAGATGAGGGGCAGTGAGGGATAACTGGGGGAGCTGAGGGTGACTGGGGAGACAACATGGGGTTAAGGGAGAGAGTCCAGCCGGCAGCTGGGGGCAGTCCAGGGCAGGCAGGTGAGACTGTGGCACAACTCTGGGCAGCTGGGGTGACGGGGGGGCGGCGTGTGGGCACCAGGGAGCGCATGGACGAGCCTGCGCACGGCTGTGAAGCGCTGAAGGCAACTGGGACCAGTCTGGAGGAACTGGGAGTGCAGGCGGGGGGGAGGGACACAAAGCGGGGTGGCCACGCCCCCTGCCCGAGACACGCCCATCGCCATGGCCGTGCCCCAGCTGAAGCCACGCCCCCGACCCAAACCACGCCCTTTCACAATGGCCACGCTCCCTGCCTAAAGCCACGCCCTGTCAACATGGCCGCGCCCCTTCGTCGTGGCCACGCCCCTTTCCGTGCGGGTGTCGCGCCGTGATGACGTAAGCAGGAGCGCGGCCTGTCCGCCATGGCGAAGACCGTGGCCTATTTCTACGACCCGGACGTGGGGAACTTCCACTACGGTGCGAGCGCGGCCGGGGCATAGCGGGGCTGGGCGGCGGAGCGGCCGCCAGAGGCTGTGGCCAGGGCGGCAGCGGCGGGGCTGTGACCCGGCCCATCCTCCCTTCTCCCCATTGCACCCTCTCTCTCCATCTTTTCTTCCCCGTTCCCCTCCTCACCCTGGGCCTGTGGCGGTCGTGCTGCGGAGCGCGGTGCCCGGCGGGCGGCGGGCGCGGCCGTTGTGCCCCCCCCTGAGCCCCGTTAATCCCCGCGCGGTTCCGTTCCAGGCGCGGGGCACCCCATGAAGCCGCATCGCCTGGCGCTCACGCACAGCCTGGTGCTGCACTATGGCCTCTACAAGAAAATGATCGTAAGCCACGCGTGTCCCCAGCCGGGCGGGGGTTGGGGACAGGAGGGCACCGCGCAGAGCTCTGAGGGGGTGACACTTCCAAAGTGAGCCCCCAGGGTTTGTTTGAGGGGCTGCAGTGGTGGGTGGCGGTGTTCAGAATGGTCGTAGAGCTCAGTCCTGGGCGGTTGGTGCAGCTGCAGAGGATTCCGAGAGCTGGTGAGCTCAGGCAAATGCAGAGAGGCAATTTATGAAAAAGATGTTTAGACATGAGAAAAGTTTCCTTAATAAATAGAATTCCCGGATAAAACCACATCCAGTGCAGAAATTCAGCCTTGCGGGGACTGTGGGGAGCCTTTGCAAAGTTCCTCTTCCAGATTTTTACTGTCACTGTGTATGGCACTGTGTATGTGTGGATTTCCACCAGTAACTTCCCTAGAGCTGGGCTTTTCCTTGCAAAAAACATGTTCTGACCTAACATTTCTAAATGGCAAATCCCTGCCTAAAGGAGACAGTGGGCAGAGCTCTGCATATTTAATTTTGAAATTCTTTCTTTTTGAGGGTTATATTTTCCACAAAATGCCACTGGGAAGCTGAAAACCTCAGAGACAGCTTCATCCCCATATAGTCAGGGACTGGCAGAGTTAGGAGCAAATAAAATCAGGGACTTGGAGCAGCTGGGGCTGTAAAAAGCCCTGCTGATCTTGTGTTGCATTTCTGCCTCCTTACAATAAAAGGCTGTGATCCTGTTAGGCTGGGTTTGCCTCTTCCCACCTTTCCCAGCTCAGCAGCGTGGGTGGGATTACTGGGAAGGAGCCAGGTTTGTTCTGCCAGCAGCTGAGTGAGGATTTTCTCTCCCTTTCTGTTTGATTCCCACATCCCTGCTTTGAGAAGCTCTGGCTGTCCAGTGAGAGCCATTTCTTCTCTCTTTGCCATCACTTGTGGTCTGGTTTGGTTTCATGAGCCACCAGGATTCTTGGGAATAACTCCTGCCTTCCCCTCAGCAGCTGCTCCAAGGAGTTTCCTCATCCCTATTTGAGTTGTCAGAGGCAGCAGCCTGAGAAACACCAAATTCCACAAATCCACGTGGAAATCACCAGGAGGGGAGGAGATGGGCTTGGTTTGGGTTATTGTGGCTCTGAAAATGAGCAGGTTTCCTGCTCAGCACAGAAAACAGAACCAATGTTGCAGTTTTCCTGAAGAATTTCCTTTTGGAGACCAGCTTGGGCATCTTCCTGTTATGTTCATGTTCCACTTTTTCTATCAAGTGGTTGCTTTAAATAAGAGAGATTGGAAATCACAGCAAAGATCTCTTTTCAATTGAATTTCCTCTCCCAGTGGTGTTAATTTTTAACTTCCCCTCTGCTGAGGTATGTGCCCTAAGTGCCAAACTGGCAAACCTTTGTTGTCACAAGATCCTGGATTTGAGTCCATCCACCTCCCTGACCATTCCCCTCCTCAGTTTCCTTTCCAAAAGAAACAAAACTTTTGCAACTCTTCCATCTGGCTGGGAGTTTTCTCCAAATAACTTGGAACTTGTCAGTAAATCTTACAGAGGGACCAGAACCACCCCTAGATCAAGGTTTTAAAATTGTGGTAAAAAAAAATCTCACAGAGGGACCAGAACCACCCCTAGATCAAGGTTTTCAAACTGTAGAAAATTGGTGACTGAGGAAGGAATGATCCCCCAGTGAAGGATTCCCAAGCAGGGGAATGTGCCAAGGGGTAGGAAGAGATTTTATGGCTGCAGTCAGGAGAGGCAGGAGGTGGATTTATGAAAGGAGAGCAGGTTTCATGGAGCAGCTGCTGAATTTAAATGAACACAAATACCAAGTTTGCACATTTATGTACCTCATGCAGGCCAATTATCAGTTAGCTTGAGCATTCTTCCAGCCCAAGGAAATGGAGTTTGGATGGGAAATAATTCCTGCTTTTGTCTCTGAGCAGCTGTTGAATTTAAATGAACACAAATACCAAGTTTGCACATTTATGTACCTCATGCAGGCCAATTATCAGTTAGCTTGAGCATTCTTCCACCCCAAAAAAATGGAGTTTGGATGGGAAATAACTCTTCCTTTTGTCTCTGGCAGGTGTTCAAGCCCTACCAGGCATCCCAACACGACATGTGCCGCTTCCACTCCGAGGATTACATCGATTTCCTGCAGAGGGTGAGCCCCAACAACATGCAGGGCTTCACCAAGAGCCTCAATGCCTTCAACGTGGGTGATGACTGGTGAGTGCCCCAGGGCTGCTCCTGCCCCTGCAGCTCCTCTGAAATGTCCCATTCCTCCCTTGGTCTGGAGCAGAATGAATCCCTCCTGTGTGGAAAAGGGCAGTGAAAGCACCAGAGATGGAGTTTTGTGTTAGAGCTCAGTTGTTTATAAATTCTTATCTATAGCACAGTGAGTGCTACAGCACTTTAACAAGATTTTTTTTAACAAGATAAAAATGGAGATTTATCTTGCTTGCTACAAAGTCTTTTAAAGCTAAACAGTTCAATTAAAAGCTAACACCTAAATTATTTTTACTTTTGACGCAATGACTAAACACTCATGTCCCTCAGTGTGGCATTTTCTACCCAATTAAAAAATCCTACTTAAGAAGAAGACCAAGAAGGAAGAAAAGCTAATGCCTATATTCTAATAGACAATTAATATAATAGAATATTTAGAATATTTACTGTATTCTAAGACCTCAAATTCCAAACCTTTCACCATGTTATATTACACACTTCTATTCAAACTACACACCAGTGATTTTAACTCTATTACTCAATTTTGGAAGCTTTTTCCAAAGCTTCACATCCAACATGGTGCACTTCTGACAGCTCAGAAAGTTCAAAACTCTCAATTTTCAGAATTCCAACATGGAGCCTCCTGGATTCCTTTCCCTTCTCTGGAGATGTTGCTGTGCTCCTTTTTGGGTCAGGGTTTGGGGTTGTTGGGTTGCAGACTCTGCTTGTTCTGAAAGAGCTTCCAGTTCTTCTGGCAGCTTTGTTAAGAATTTGAATGCTGCACCCAACCCTGGGGGACAAAGAACATCAACCTGGTGGAGCAAATCCAGAGGAGGCACCAGGATGATCAAGGGATGGAGCAGCTCTGCTGGGAGAGCTGGCATTGTTCACCTGGAGAAGGGAAGGGGTGATTTCATTGTGGCCTTCAGTACCTAAAGGAGCTCCAGGAGAGCTGGAGAGGGATTTGGGACACGGGATGGAGGGACAGGACACAGGGAATGGCAGGGCTGGATGGGATTTTGGGCAGGAATTGTTCCCTGGCAGGGTGGGCAGGGCTGGCACAGGGTGCCCAGAGCAGCTGGGGCTGCCCCTGGATCCCTGGCAGTGCCCAAGGCCAGGCTGGGTGGGGTTGGAGCAGCCTGGGGCAGTGGAAGGTGTCCCTGCCATGGCAGGGGTGGCACTGGATGAGCTTAAAATTCCCTTCCAACCCAAACCATTCTGGGATTGGGATCTGTCACAGCACTCCCCTTTCCTGAGGCAGGGTCTCATGTCCCAGCTGTGTGCACATCCCAGCAGAGCTGCAGGACAGACCCTGGCACACTTTGGGAGCAGTGAAGCCTTTCCAAGGCTGGTTTGGAAGCTTTGGGAGTAATTTTCAAATTCCCT
This sequence comes from Toxostoma redivivum, assembly GCA_013397375.1. NCBI lineage: Eukaryota > Metazoa > Chordata > Aves > Passeriformes > Mimidae > Toxostoma > Toxostoma redivivum. Next base: position 319,077 of record VXBI01010997.1, read on the forward strand.
GAGTTTGCAGCCAGCTCACTGCCCTGCTGGGGCTCAGTGAGTTACAGGCAGGCTCAGAGTGATCCTGATCCCAGATTTTGCACAGAGAACTGAGCTTTATTCTTGCTCAGGTGTTACCCTGGGCAGTTTGACTCCTGGCTGTGCTCTGCAGAAAGGGGAGGAATGAGATGTTCTGGGTTTGAGTGTGGTTTCTTTTTCAGCCCAGTGTTCCCAGGCCTCTTTGAATTCTGCTCTCGTTACACTGGGGCCTCCCTGCAGGGAGCAACACAGCTGAACAACAAGGTAAGGGGGCTGAGGTGCTGATCTTTAGGAATTTAGCTGGAGGAGGAAAAGACAGGAGGGTGCTGTGGATCCCTGGGATGGCCAGGTGGGAATGGGAAGGAGGACACGGGGTTATTGTCACCATTTTATCACTTTAAACTCACTTCTCTTTCCTCTCTTAGATCTGTGACATTGCCATAAACTGGGCAGGGGGCCTCCATCATGCCAAGAAGTTTGAGGTAATGAGGCAGCTCTGTGGATTCCTCTGTTTTTGGGGCCTGGGCTTTGTGCAGATCTCATTTTAAAGCTGTTGGGGTTTCTCTCTCTTCCAGGCTTCGGGTTTTTGTTACGTCAATGACATCGTGATTGGCATCCTGGAGCTGCTCAAGTAAGGACAGGGCCAAGGGCTGAGCTCTGCTGGCTGCTCTGTGCTGTCCCTCTGCTTTTTCTCTGTTTCCCTGCCTCATTTGCCTTTCTGGAATCCAGGAAACCCAAAAACTTTATTTTTGTCCTGGCCTTATCTTTGAGGGTTTGAGCATAGGAACATCTGGCTCCAGTTTTGTTGCAGGGAGCTTGAGGGATACAGAAAAGTTCTTCAGTCCCATTTCAGGGGCTCCTGAGTCTCAGCTTTGTTGCCACAGTGAGCCTTGTGTAGATAAATGCAAGTTTTGGTTCTCTGGAGACACAAAAATTACTCAAATCCTTCTGGAGTTGTTTGAGCACCTTAAGAACAGGACTTGGGCTGCACATGGGTGATCAAAGGACACTTGCAGAAAATGAATAGAAAATGTAGTAGAAAATGAGTAGAAATGTAGTAGAAAAGAGGTTATTTTTCATTTTAGAAAATGGAAAATAAATTCAGAACCAGAGGAGAAGTTATAAAAAGACCTTTAGTTTCTTGAATTGATCAAGATTTTTTTAAGGTTTTTTTTTTTGTACTTCAAAGTGCCCTCCTTGTCACTGAACCTTAGACAAGTTGTCATGGAATTAAAAAGGATTTGGAGTTGATCAAACAATGGTGACATGACTGCTGGCAAGTTTACTTGTTCTCAAAGTCAGATTTATGGGATGTACTGGGATTTCTTGTTCTGTTTGGAACCCCAGGATTTCCCAGGCTATCCCTGCACTCCCATTTCCCAATCCCATCCACCAGAGGCCTCAATTACAGCCCAGTTACCCCTCATGGGATATTATTTGTCCCCTATTTTTTTGTTGCCTGTTTCCAGGATTCTTTTCTGCAGCAGGTGACTGCATTTTGAGTTTGCTTCTGTCTCTGTGTCTCTGCCTGCTTCTCCAGTAAATTCAGCCCAGCCTGGAATTTTTGGTGCTCACCAACTGGGACACAGTGCTCCAGTTCCCACCTCCTCCATGCCAGCTCCTTTCATTTCCTGATTTGATTCAAATCACTGGAGCACTTAAAGATTAACTGTGAGCACGTTGGAAACAAGAACCTGAAACTTTTGAACACCTAGTTTTGAAAACTTTTTGTTTAAGGACCCGCCTTGCTTAAACAAGTTCTTTTCCAAAACATTTCTAGCCCCATCTAAAAACCTTTTTGTTCTATTATCCATTTCTAACCACCTCAGAAGAAAATGTTTTAAATATCAATTTCCAAGCACATCAAAAGAAGATGTTTGGGTGTGTAGAAATGCCTGGAATCCAAACTTGGATGTGTTCCCCAGGTATCACCCCCGTGTGCTGTACATCGACATCGATATCCACCACGGGGACGGGGTGCAGGAGGCTTTCTACCTGACAGATCGTGTCATGACAGTGTCATTTCACAAATATGGCAACTATTTCTTCCCTGGCACAGGTAGGTGTTTCATTTCTACCTGAACCTGCTTCAGAATCTCTTGGAAGCTGTGCTGGAGTAGAAAAGAGTAAATCACAAAATTCAAGCTGTGGGGGGGAAATGTGGGGAAAAGGGGATTAGAAAGGAGTAGAACTGAAGTTGCTTGTAAGAAAGGGGTCTGTGATGAGGTGGAAAGACCCAGAGCTGGCCTTTGCACAGCTCTGAGGTCTCAGGGCTGTTGTCACTGTCCTGTTTTGCAGGTGACATGTATGAGGTCGGTGCAGAGAGTGGCCGTTACTATTGTCTCAACGTGCCCCTCCGAGATGGCATCGATGACCAAAGTGGGTGTTCCCTGCTTTGTTCCCTGCCCTTTCCCCTTGGCCCCGGGGCTTTCCTGCTCCAGAGCCATGACAAATCCACCTCTTCTCTCCAAAGGTTATAAGCACCTCTTCCAGCCAGTCATTAACCAGGTGGTAGATTACTATCAGCCCACCTGCATAGTCCTGCAGGTAAGGAAGCAAAGCTCTGTGCACACATGCACACCTTCAGAGGGCTCTGACTGTGTCACCTTCTGTCCCCTGGTGTGGATCTGGAGAGCAATGCCAACATTCCCTTGTGTTTCTGTTCCCCAGTGTGGTGCTGATTCTCTGGGTTGTGACCGCTTGGGATGTTTTAACCTCAGTATAAGAGGCCATGGGTGAGTACAGCAGGGCAGGGCACAGGAAAAGACACCTGAAAAACCTGAGGAGTCTCTGCTGTGTGGTTGGAGCTTTGGCTTTGGCCTGCCAGCAGTTTTTTGGAGGGGGTTTGAGAATGAGGTGGTGAAGGAGGAGGAGGAGGCCATGGAGATGCTCTTAGGGGTGGAGCCAGGCTGGGAGACCTGGACTAGGGAAGGTTCCAGAGAAGGTTCAGTGCTTAAAGGGGCTCCAGGAGAGCTGGAGAGGGACTTGTGACAAAGGAGGGAGAGACAGAGCAAGGAGAATGGCTTCCCACTGGCAGAGGGCAGTGATGGATGGGATTGGGAAGGAATTCTTTCTGGGAGGGTGGGCAGGGCTGGCACAGGGTGCCCAGAGCAGCTGTGGCTGCCTCTGGATCCCTGGCAGTGCCCAAGGCCTGGCTGGACAGGACTTGGAGCACCTGGGACAGTGGAAGGTGTCCCTGCCATGGCAGGGATGGAATGAGATGAACCTTTATGTCCATCCCACCCCACTTGTGATGGTGATTCCTGGCTGGAAGCTCTGGGTATATCCCACCAACCATGGTGGTGTTGGAGTTCAGGGGGGCATTTCTGACACCTGAAGCTGTGCTGCAGTTTCCAGCTCTGGTATTTTCCTGTTTGGGGTTTGTAGGGAGTGTGTGGAGTACGTGAAGAGCTTCAACATCCCCTTGCTGGTGCTGGGAGGAGGAGGTTACACAGTCCGGAACGTGGCACGCTGCTGGTGAGTGCCCCGTGCCTGCTGGGGGGGCCACAGCTCTGTGGGATTTGTCCCTGCATTTCCCTTTTTCCTCTTTTTCCACATTTTCAGGACTTATGAAACATCCTTGCTCGTGGATGAACCAATTAGTGACGAGCTCCCATACAGTGGTAAGTTGGAGTTGTTTTTTTCTTTTTCTCTTGAGCTCTGCTGAAATTTTTGGGATGTTCTGTTCTGCACTGCCAAAGTGTCAGCACTTCCTGACCTTGGAGATGGCCCCAGCCATGCCTGGAAGTGCCCAAGGCCAGGTTGGATGGGGTTTGGTTTAGGGGGAGGTGTCCCTGTGTGTGATCTCTCTTGCTGGGCAGACACAGCTCTGTGTGTCTGCTGTGATTTAATTTGCACCATTTCCTGTTTGCTCTGTTGTTTTGTCTAATCCCTCTTACTCGGAGTTGAGTGTCTCTGTGTTTTTTAAGCTCTGCTCTCTCCCAGACAGGTGGGAGGGTGAGCTCTGCTCTCTGCACAGCTTCTGGCCCTCTGTGCTCTAACTCTGCCTCTTCCATCTCAGAGTACTTCGAATATTTTGCTCCAGACTTCACACTTCACCCTGATGTCAGCACAAGGATTGAGAATCAGAACTCCAGGCAGGTGAGCTGCAATACAGCTTTGGATTTCCAAAACCCTGTGCTTGATGCTCTGCCCTGTGTGTCAGGAAAATTAACCCACAAACACCAGAGGTTAATGTCCAAAAAGGAGACAGAGGAGTCCTTTTACTTTATTTGAATAAAGGGAGAGGCCATGGGGCATTCCCCTGGGATCTCTCGAATTTTTAGAGGATGCAACCTCCTTTTTATCCTAATTTCCCTCTCTCTTTCCCCATTGGCTGAGGTACTTGAGAGGCAAGACTTCCCAAACACCTGATACCTGAGATTCCCCTCTAATGTACAACCCTCCCTTATAATTGTTAATTCTTATTGAATTCATGGTTTTTCCCCATTGCTTCTTTCACCTTTCAATATCCAATTTCATTTATCAGCAAACCTGCAGTTTGTTTGTTCCCTGTGAAATCAGCTGGAGCCCAGGGCAAAAAAACAATTAAAAACAACTGGGTTGTCTCAGTGTTTTCTGTGTGCTTGAGTGTTAATTATTGCATTCACTCCCCACCCACTCTGCTGATAAGTGACTTTTTGCACGAATTTGTTGCTGTTGGCCAGCACAGAGGTGATGCAGGCAGGTGACAGAGCTGTGACACAGCCCACTGTGCTGATGCTGTGTTTGTGCCTGCAGTACCTGGATCAGATCAGGCAGACCATCTTTGAGAACCTGAAGATGCTGAACCACGCTCCCAGCGTGCAGATCCACGACGTCCCCTCGGACCTGCTCAGCTACGACCGCACGGACGAGCCCGACCCCGAGGAGAGGGGCTCTGAGGAGAACTACAACAGGTACACAGCTTGTGCTGCAGCTGTGGCCTTCCCTGGCTGTCCCTGGGAGGGGATACAGAGCCATCCATCCCAGTCCTAGAACCAGAATCCCAGAATTCAGGGTTGGAAGGGACCTTAAAGCCCATCCCATTCTCATGGGAATCATGAGAAGTCACTTCTGAGTCTCAGGTTTTACCCAAGGAGCTGCTGTGGTGTCCTAGTGTGCCATTCCCTCAGGCCCCAAGGGTTCCAGGTCTCTGTCACCTCCCTGACAGGATTTCTCTTCCCCCAGGCCTGAAGCTCCCAACGAGTTCTACGATGGTGACCATGACAATGACAAAGAGAGCGACGTGGAGATCTGAGGGCTGTGCCCTGTCCTCCAGATGCTTGGAGCACATAACTGGGCCCACAGGAGCCAGTTCGGCCCTCTCTTCACCTTAGACTGCACTTGGTGGCAGCAGACACAGCCCCACTGCAGGCTCCTGCCACCTGGAGAGGCACAGAGGTGACGTGTGCTCCTTCCTTGTCACCACATCACGGTTCTGGCTGTCACTGCTGTGGGAATGGAACCATGCTGAGTCCTGGCTGGCAGCTTTGTGACTGCCCTCAGAGCCTGAGCCATGACTCCCCTGCGGGCTCCTGCCAGCCAGGTGGGAGCTGGAGCAGCTGTGCCTACGATCTCTGCCTCTCTGCAGCAGCTCAGGATCCATCCTGCTGTCCCTGCCCTCCACTCAGGTACCACCCCACTGTCCTCTGCAGCCTGCACTCAGAGCTGCTCCTCATGGCCCTGCTAAGCAGCTGATGCTCCACAGCTCCAGGAATTACTGGAGAAGACAGACCAGTTGTGGGGTCAGGATGTCTTTGGAGCAGGGAGTAGTGGGATGGAAGGATGTGTGCAGAGCACAGGCTCATTCCTTCCCCCCACAGCCAGATCTGCATTCACAAACGAGTTCTGCAGCACTTGGCTGAGTTGGACACAACCTCCCTGTTGTGGTTATTCCTTGGGAGCTTTAAATCCCTGTAGAACAGAGGTTTGGCTGCCCAGGTCAGTGCTCAGTGTGTCCTGCACCTCTAATGCAGCTTCCAGCTGTGTTCCCCGAGTTCACACATGGTCCTGCTGTGTGGCAGCAAGAGATCTGGGCTGTTTGCTGTGAGAGGAGACAGAATCTGTACCCAGCAGATGCTGCTCTGCTGCTGGGTGAGGGAAGCTGCTGCCTCCAAGTGCTCTGTTCCTGCCCTCACCCAGCAGAGATTTCTCTTGGCCATCCCTGCACCCCCAGATTTGGCTGCTCCTTCTCCTGAGTCCTCACCTGGTACCTGTGGTGGTTTGGGAGGTGGGGGTGGGTTCAGCCTCTGTCTGTACGGTTCTGGTTGTTTACTGATGTCTTTGAACATTAAACAAGAGGCAGTATTTTTCTTACCTGATCTGTTGTTCATCTGTTTAATCCCCACACCTTTTTTGGCTCCTGTTCTCCCAAGGGTAGTGTCACCCAGTGTCTGAAGGAATGGAGGGAATTCTTCTCCTCAGAGTAAATGTTGGTGAGTTTTTGGCATCACTGCACACCAGGGGATCACCCTGAACTCCCTTTCAAGAGGCCAAGTGGGGTGGACACTCCTGTTACACCTCTCAGTCCAGCAAAAGCTTTTCAGGAAGCTGCAGAGATAGTTCCTGCAGTTATTTTAAATTATTTCTGTGAGTTTATAACAGCACTTTGCACTTTCACTGTCCCAAAGCCCTGTAGTTCTTGTCACTAAAACATGAAGTAAGTCAGGGTTGCTCCCAGTGGGTGCCCAGAGAAATCCCTCAGGAATAAATTGTGATAGAATCAGACTGGGGTGGAGAAGGATGAGCAAAGGTCTAACACAGCTCCTGTGTGAGGATGATTTTGGTGGATCAGGATCCTTCAGCTGAGCAGGGAGAACTGAGCTGGGAGAGGCATCATCATGTCATAACCATGGGTGTCAGAGTGAGTTTCTCTAAGTACCAGAATGCAAAAGCAGGGACTTCACCAGGAGTGCCAGGACACAGGGAATGGCACCCCAGAGGGCAGGGATGGATGGGATATTGGGCAGGAATTCCTCCCTGTGAGGGTGGGGAGGCCCTGCACAGGGTGCTCAGAGAAGCTGTGGCTGCCTCAACCCTGGAAATATCCCTGAGAGAAGAATATTTGCACCAGTATCCCTGAGAGAAGGCTGTTTCCACCTGGACCAAGCTGAATTTTGTGTCTCAGGGCCCTGTGCAGAGCTGTGCTCGGACACCAGGTGGCAGCTGGATTCTGGAATTCTATGGAGGCTCCACAGCCCTGCTGCAGCCTCTGTGTGCAGAACTGCACCCCCAGGGTGGGGTTTTGGGCTGGGAGCAGAGTCCTGGCCGTGCTCTCAGGAGCTCTGGCTGGGTTTGTTCCTGCTGCACCTCTGTGATTTCCCTGTGAGCTTCCCCACCAGCCCAGCAAACCCCCTGGCACCAGGAATGTGGCCAGGCTGGCACTGCCCTTTCTCCACAAAATCTCCCTCCTGGGCAGCAATAAATGTTCTGTCTTCATTTCTCATAAACAATCACATAAAATAATTTTTTTTTCCTGCTTTAGCTGACTCTGTCCTGGCTGTGTTGGCCCCAAAATGCAGCAACCCCAAATTAAGGAGCTCCCTGCAGCATCTCCTGGAGCTCAGGCTGTTGTGGATTGTGCACCCCTGTGCCTAGGTTGGAAATTTGGGTGAGAACATCCTTGTTGTTCTGGGTGCTTCCCCTGTGCAAGACACCCAGCACACCCTGGCACAGACAGGAGCTGATTTTGGGATGTGCTGCCCAGCCAGGTGTGGTTTTCACCTCCCTAAACCCTGTTCCTCCCCTCCCTCATCCCAGGACCCCCAAGGATTTAGGAGGATTCCCTGCAGCACAGCCATGGGGCTGTCATCTCTTCCCCTTCTCTGATCTTTTAGGGACTGAGATTTTGGGGATAGAAAAGTGCTTGGGAGTCATCTCTGTGCTGTGCTGAGCAAAGGGGGAGCTTGGCAGGCACTGCCCCACCTGAATGTCCTGATTTTATTTTCTGTTAATTGAATTCCATGGGTGGACATGTCCATGGGACTTTGATTCCTCCTGGGGCAGAATTAACCTGCAGGAGGGAAAAGCAGAGGTGTTTCCTGAAGGTCTGTGCTGCTGTCTGGGACAGTTTGGTGACAGTTCAGGTCCTGCAGCAGAGCAGGAGGGTGCCAGGGCACTGCAGAGCCCAGCAGGGACAGCTTGGTGGCCTGGCTGGCACCAGGAGCAGGGTTTGCCTTCCCTGTGGGAACTTCTGGCCTAACAAATCCTCTGCCACTGCTCCCAACTCAGTTTAAATCCCTCACCCCTCATCCTCCCACCACAAGCTTTGGTTCCAAATCTCTCTCCACTTTCCCAAATTTCTGCCTCAGCTCCATCACTGCTAGGACCTGTTAAAATCTCCCAAGCACAGCCTTAATTAATTACTCTCAGCATTCCTCATTGTGCATTTTCTCTGCCTTCTTCCAGTGTAAAACCCTTCTTCCTCCTCCTGCCATGATAAAAAGTCTCTCTCCACCTCTCTTATCAGCCCCTTTAAATGTGGGGAGCCCCAGAGGTGTCCCCACACAGTCCCCCAGTCTGATGTCACTGGGGAATATTAAATACTGGATATTAATTAAGATATTAAATACTGAAGGTCCCAGTATGGACCCACAAGTTACTGGTTTCCATTTAGACCTGGGTAATGTCTGTAACTCCTAGGGTGCAGGAATTCCTTACCCTTCTTACATAACCCAGAGCATTTCTGGAAGTCAGTGAGCCCTTGGGTCCACAAGGTCAGATCCAGAATGGATTTAGCTCCTGACTATTGTTATTTATCATTTTTTGCTAGGGTCAGGATTGAATGCACAACAGACTTTTGAATGCACAAAAAAGGTATTTTTTGCTTGGACTCAGATGTTTATTAGTTCTTATTTATGTCACAGTGAGTTCTACAGCACTTCTAGCTAACAAGATAAAAATGGAGTTCTATCTCCCTCTCTGCAAGGCCTTTTAAGGCCAAACTGTCCAATTAAGAACAGACAAATTATTTTTACTTTTAACCCAATAACTAATCACCCATGACCTGCAATGCAGATTTTTCTATCCAATCACACAAAATCACCTAAACCCATGAAGAAGAAGGTGAAAAAGAAGGACAAAACCTCCACCCTAAAACCTCCATCTTGCTTTCTATATATTACTATATTCCAAAATCAGTGTCCCCAACTCTGTCACCTCAGAGCCTTTGGGATTCTGCAGTGGTGGCTCCTCTCTTCCTCCATCTATTCCTGATGGAACAGAAACTTGTCCCTCCCTCTGGAATATCCTCAGGAAAAATGGAGAAATCTGTCCACAAACCAGGAGCTGGTAAATCCAAAAGTTTCTGCTGAGGAGAAGGACCAGGGGGAGCTCACCAGGGTCCTTCCAGCATCACAGGGTGATTTGGATTCAAAGGATCCTCTGGAGGGCTCAGATTTATTCCTCCTGCCCCAGGTAAGGCCAATCCAAGAGTTAGGGATTGCTCAGGACATTTTTCAGTCGAGTTGGAGTCCCTGCAAGGCCAGACATTGTCCCATCTCCCTTCTCTGGTATTTAACCAACCTTGTGGAAATATTCTCTTTAAATAAATCAGGATTTAGCTGATGGGAGCTGGTGGCTCTCATCCCTTCACCTTCTCCCTGCTCTTGCCCCTCAATTCTCCTGGAGTGGTGCTGGGGGACACACAGTGACAGCACCAGGGTGCTCTGGAGCAGCACTGCTGGGACATCAGTGTTCCTTTGCTCTCTGGAGGAGCCTGTTTGGAGAACTTTCCCCTGGACTTTGTGAGGGAGAATGATTCCTGCAGGATGTGTGGGTTCCCTGGGAGAGAGAGGGATTTGTTCCCTGGAACTCCTGGAAGCTGAACTCACACAGTCTGTGAGCACAGGTAAGGTGCTGCCTGCTTTGGGAAGTGTTTTCACATTCCCTGATTCCCCCCTGTGCCTATCAGATCCCAGAGGGAACTTCCCACCTCCCAAACTCTCTGTAACACAGCTGAGATTTTCCACAGATGTTTACACCTCACACCAGGCACTGTTGGTGCCTGCTTGACTTCTCCTGATGTTTTAGGGCCAGCAGCTCTTTTCCTGCCATCTCAGCACCATGCCGTGCTCCAGCCCCAGCAGCCATCCTGCTCCAGCGTTTCCCTGGCTGCAAGTGGCAATTTTAACAGAGGGGGTGTGGGAAAGGGAGTGGGAGTGAGCTCAGGCTGTGTCCCAGGCATGAATTTTTGGGAGTGAGGAGTTGCTGTCGCTGTCCCCATCACTGCTGTCACTGCAGTGGCCTCCCCTGGTGCCAGTCCCCTGCCATCCCTCACTTTTGGGGAAGCTGCAGGTGCCACCTGCACCCAGCTCGGGGCTGCAGCTCCTGCCTGTCCCAGGCTGCTGCCACTGCCAGGAGCACTCGGGGTGTTACTGGTGGGATGCCTGGAGCTTACTGGGAGGCACTGGGAGGCACTGGGAGCCAGGCCATGCCCGCAGAGCCCACCCCACTGCCCCAGCGTGCTCTCATTGGGGCATCACCACTCAGCAGTGATTTTTTGGGACAACTTAAACTTTGAGAAGTCCCTTCCTGAACCCTGAGCCAGGCTGAGGAGTTCTGGAGAGGATTTCTGCCTTTGTGCGGGTGTTGGGGGGGGTTCAGGCCGCGGAACCGGGGGGTTTCCCCGCTGTCCCCCGTGCTGTCCCCGTGTCCCTGCAGTGTCGCTTCCACCCGCCAGGTGTGCGCAGTTGAGCCGCGCTGGCGCCGCTCCCGGGATGAGCTCAGCGCTCCGGGATTGGGAGCCGGGATCAGCTGCTCCCTGACGTGCGAGCTGACGCGGCCCCGCATCCCCCCCTTCATCCCCCCTTCATCCTCCTCGCTCCCCCCGCGACCTCCTTTCGCAGACAAAGACGGGAAGTGCTGCCTGCGTGCGCATCCTCCCCTCCATCCCCCCCTTCTTCTTCCTCCCTCCATCCCCCCCTCTGAACCTGGAAAAAACAGCTCAGCTCCTATTTCAAGCAGCTTTTGTCCTCCCAAATCGCTTTCTTTGGGATATTTGTCTTTCTTTCTTCTGCCCGTGACGGGAATATAATTGGGGAGTGGGTCTCCATCTGCTGCTGGGGGAAAAAAGGGGAGAAATCTGGCCTGGAACACAAAAATCTCTGATTTTAGGGTGCTTCGTCATGGGGCGCTTTGGGAGCAGGGATTTGCAGGATTTGTGCCATGAAATAAATCAGGGGTTGTGCATTCCCTCTGTTGTGGGGCTCCCCAGGGTGGGTAGGGGTGCAGGGGCTTTGCACTATTTTTTAGTGGTTTTTCTATCAGTTTATTTTGTTTTTTTCTCAGGGCTAGGATTGACAGAAACACAGCTGAAACAGGTTTTCTCGTGTTTGGGTTTGGATTTTTATTATATCTTTAGAAAGTATGGCAGCACTTCCAGCTCCTTGCTAGAAGTGAAAAATGGCCACAGAGGCAACTGCTGCAAGGCCTTTTAAGGCTAAATAGAGAATTAACACTTATATTATTTATACTTTTGACCCAATAACTACATTTCCATGATCCTCAAAGTGACACTGATAACCAGAAATTACTACCTGAAATCCATGAAGAAAGATGAACAAAGAAAGAGACAATGCCCAAAAATCTTTATCATACCCATTACTATACTATAAAAATCCTAAATTTAAACCCATCACCCTGTGAAAGCACAAACTTTTAATTCACTGCACACTCGTGGTTTCTGCTTCCCCACTCATATTTAGGAGCAGTTTCTAAGGCTTCAGGTGACAAGCAGTGTTCTCCAGGGCTCTGTGCCTGGGAGCACAGGAAGCTCACAACTCCAGATTTCTGGGATCCAGCACCCAGTGTCCCCAGAGTGGGGAGCAGCAGTGCTGGGATGTCCCAGCCCTGCATTCCCACAGCTCTGCTGGGTCCTGCCCAGCCTGGATGTGTCACTTGTGCCTCCCCAGCCCTGCCAGGCTGACTCACAGGGGTGTGCTGGGAATAAAGCCTGGCCTAGAGCCCTAAAGCCGGGTTTTGCAAAATTTTCATCCCCCCATTGCTGTCCTGGCACCTCCTCAAGTCCCAGTGCCACCCTCACTTGTCCCCTGCTCTTATTTCTATTTATTTCTACTTCCATTTCTATTCCCATTTCCATTCCCATCCCCATTTCTATTTCTTTTTTATATATTTGATTTTTTTTTTATATATATTTATATCCTGGGTGTCCTCCACTCCATTCCCTCCCAGGCCTCACCTCAGAGCTCCAGCTGTGCCTCAGCCTCACCCTGATCCCACAAAAAGCTCTGCTGTCTCCCAGGAAAGGTCCCTGGAGGTATTTTTGCAGTTATATAAATTATAGAAGTTATATAAATTATAGAAGTTATATAAAGCCTTTCCCTGTGTAGCTTTGCAAAGGGGGGGTGAGAGCTGGTACAAAAAAAAAAAAGGAAAAAATTGAGATTCTGGATTTTTTTCCTGTTTTTTGCACCTCCTTATTGAGTGATGCTTTTTGGCTCTTTTTGAACTGATCTTGGGAAATTTTTTGCAAGATTTCCTTGGAAATTTCAGCCTCAGATCCAGCAGGGTTTGGCCCTAAATGAGGTCACCCCATTTCAGGTGGAGGCTGATCCTCCCCTCATGTCCGTCTTTAACCCTTTTGTCATCCCACAAGAGAAAACACCAAGTTTTGGGTGCTCATCCTAACGTGGAGCTATTAAAAAATGAAATTTAGAGGGTATTTTTTTTAAGCCTGGAGAATTATATAATCGTTTGGGGCACTGGTAGTAATTTTTAGGAGCTGTGTGCATGAAATATTTTGATTTTAATACAAATTGCTGTCATTTTTCTGAGGATTTTGAATGTAAGACAGCAAGGAAAATAGAAATGTAAAATGGAAGGAGAGGCAGCCAGGGGAATTCAGGGGGTGATAAGGNAAAGCACAAACTTTTAATTCACTGCACACTCGTGGTTTCTGCTTCCCCACTCATATTTAGGAGCAGTTTCTAAGGCTTCAGGTGACAAGCAGTGTTCTCCAGGGCTCTGTGCCTGGGAGCACAGGAAGCTCACAACTCCAGATTTCTGGGATCCAGCACCCAGTGTCCCCAGAGTGGGGAGCAGCAGTGCTGGGATGTCCCAGCCCTGCATTCCCACAGCTCTGCTGGGTCCTGCCCAGCCTGGATGTGTCACTTGTGCCTCCCCAGCCCTGCCAGGCTGACTCACAGGGGTGTGCTGGGAATAAAGCCTGGCCTAGAGCCCTAAAGCCGGGTTTTGCAAAATTTTCATCCCCCCATTGCTGTCCTGGCACCTCCTCAAGTCCCAGTGCCACCCTCACTTGTCCCCTGCTCTTATTTCTATTTATTTCTACTTCCATTTCTATTCCCATTTCCATTCCCATCCCCATTTCTATTTCTTTTTTATATATTTGATTTTTTTTTTATATATATTTATATCCTGGGTGTCCTCCACTCCATTCCCTCCCAGGCCTCACCTCAGAGCTCCAGCTGTGCCTCAGCCTCACCCTGATCCCACAAAAAGCTCTGCTGTCTCCCAGGAAAGGTCCCTGGAGGTATTTTTGCAGTTATATAAATTATAGAAGTTATATAAATTATAGAAGTTATATAAAGCCTTTCCCTGTGTAGCTTTGCAAAGGGGGGGTGAGAGCTGGTACAAAAAAAAAAAAGGAAAAAATTGAGATTCTGGATTTTTTTCCTGTTTTTTGCACCTCCTTATTGAGTGATGCTTTTTGGCTCTTTTTGAACTGATCTTGGGAAATTTTTTGCAAGATTTCCTTGGAAATTTCAGCCTCAGATCCAGCAGGGTTTGGCCCTAAATGAGGTCACCCCATTTCAGGTGGAGGCTGATCCTCCCCTCATGTCCGTCTTTAACCCTTTTGTCATCCCACAAGAGAAAACACCAAGTTTTGGGTGCTCATCCTAACGTGGAGCTATTAAAAAATGAAATTTAGAGGGTATTTTTTTTAAGCCTGGAGAATTATATAATCGTTTGGGGCACTGGTAGTAATTTTTAGGAGCTGTGTGCATGAAATATTTTGATTTTAATACAAATTGCTGTCATTTTTCTGAGGATTTTGAATGTAAGACAGCAAGGAAAATAGAAATGTAAAATGGAAGGAGAGGCAGCCAGGGGAATTCAGGGGGTGATAAGGCCACTGAAAATTAAAAAAAAAAAAAAATAATTTCAGCCTCAAATCCAGCAGGATTTGGCCCTAAATAGGGTCACCCCATTTCAGGTCCTCCCCTCATTTCCATCTTTAACCCTTTTGTCATCCCACAAGAGAAAACACCAAGTTTTGGGTGCTAATTCTAATGTGGAACTTTGTAAAAAATGAAATTTAAAGTTTTTACAAACCTGGAAAGTTCTGTAACTGTGTATCACACTGGCAATAATTTTTAAGAGCTCTGTGTGTGAAATATTTTGATTTTAATGCAAAATATTGTTCTTTTTTTGAGGATTTTGAATGTAACAGAGCAAGGAAAATAAAAGTGTAAAAGGGAAAGGAGATGCAGCCAGGGGAGCTCAGTGGGTGACAAGGCCACTGAAAACTTTTAAGCAAAAATAATTTCTGCCTCAAATCCAGCAGGATTTGGCCCTAAATGGGGTCACCCCATTTCAGGTGAGTGCTGGTCCTCCCCTCATATCCATTTTTAACCCTTTTTTCCACCCCACGAGAGAAAACACCGATTTTTGGGAGCTTATCCTAACTTGGAACTTCAAATAAATTAAATTTAATCGGTTTTTTCAAACCTGGAAAATTCTATAATCATGTGGCACAATGGTAATAATTTTTAGGAGCTGTGAGTGCGAAATATTTTTATTTTAATACAAAATACGTTCTTTTTTTGATTATTTTGAATGCAACAAAGCAAGGAAAATAAAAGTGTAAAATATGAGGCAGGGAGCGAGAATTAGGAGAGCTCAGTGGGTCACAAAGCTGCTGAAGCTTTTTAATCAAATATTTTGGCTATCCCAAGATTTTTAATCACCCAGAGAGGGAAATTTGGGGTTTTTTTGCTGCCTGGAGCTTGTGGGGTTGGAGCAGGGCTGGGGAGAGCCTTGCCCCCCCCAGACTCATCCAGCAGCAGAGGGTGCTCATGCACTGCCGAGCAAATTCTCCTCCTCAGCCATCTTAGGGAATGTCTCCCTTCCCTGCAGGCTCCATTTTATGCTCCTGACGCAGAAAATAAAAAGGGCAGCACGGGGGGGAGGGAGGATGAGCTGGGGGAGGGATGCGGGAGGGCTGAGGCAGAGCTTGGCTGCGGTTTCTGGGGTGCCAGGGTGGGATGTGGGGCCGGAGATGGGGGACTGGTACCCAGGGGGATGCAGGGAGGGCAGGATTGGTGTTGGGGGAGGTGGGATTGGAGCTGGAATGGTGCCTGGAGCCCCCCTGGGCTGGGTGGTGCCCCCCTCTCCCCATCCCTGCATCCCTCCCTGGCACTGGAGGGTACCCAGGGGGATGCGGGAGGGCTGAGGCAGAGCTTGGCTGCGGTTTTTGGGGTGCCAGGGTGGGATGTGGAGCTGGAGAGGGGGGCAGTGATACCCAGGGGGATGCAGGGAGGGCAGGATTGGCATGAGAGGAGGTGGAATTGGAGCTGGAATGGTGCCTGGAGCCCCCCTGGCACTGCCAGGGTTGTATGGTGGCCCCTCCCTGCATCCCTGCACCCCTCCCTGGCACAGGATGCTGCACTGGTACCCAGGGAATGCAGGGAGAGGGATGGAGAGCAGGATTGGTGTGGGGGGAGGAGGAATTGGAGATGAATTGGAGCCCCCCCGGTACCCCCAGGGCTGGGTGGTGCCCCCTCCCTGCATCCCTGCACCCCTCCCTGGCACAGGATGCTGCAGCTGCAGTTGCTTTTTTAAGCCCTGTCTCCGCGGGAGGCTGAGCAGATCCACCCCAGCTGCCTGGAAGCAGGATGGAGGTCGGGAATGGAGCTGAGGATGGAGCTGAGGATGGAGTTCGGGATGGAACTGAGGATGGAGCTCGGGATGGAACTGAGGATGGAGCTCGGGATGGAGCTCAGCTTTCAGCCCTTGCCAGGATTCCCAGCCCGGAGGGACTTTCCTGTTTTCATTGTTCAGGACACCGAGATCTGTCCTTGTTCTTATTTTCCTTCCTGCCTGTGCACGTTTGGGAGGCCCCAGATCTGTGCCCAACAACTCCTGGCAGCAGCAGCGCCTTTCCCAGCTGTGTGCAGAGTCCCAGGAGAGCTGCCAGAGCTGCTAGGGAGCAATTATTGCCACCATCCCTATTTGTGGGAGCCTTTTTTTGTTACTCATCTCTGCATCCTCGGCGTTGAGCAGTGCTGAGGGGTGAGCAGGATATGAAGCATCCCAGGGATCTAAACTTTTCCTATCTGCTCACCCCATTTCAGGTGGAAGCTGGTTTTCCCTTTATATCCATCCTGGACCTTTTTCCAGCTTCACTCATGCCAAGGATGCTCAGAGGTGGATTCAGGTGATTTTTGTCTGTGCCCTGTGATGAGCACAGCACATTTCTCCCTTCCACGAGGGGTCTGTGAACTTCGAAAAGCTCCCTGGGATTGTCTGTGTGCTTTCCAGGCAGTTTAAGGGTTTGGGGAGGGTTTTTTTGTGGCATCTCATACTCGAGAACCAAAGTGCTGGGCCCTCATTTTTACAGCAATGTGCACAGAGTTGATCACTTGGTGTCAGTGCATCCAACAAACTTCCAACCAGCTCGAGCTGCCAGCCCCAAAAAATCCAGGTGTGGGTTCGATAGTTCCAAATTTGGGCCAAATCCGCCAGCAAATTTGAACAAAAAACTCCTGGGAGAGCTGATTTGTGTCCAGGCTGTGTGGCTGAGTCTGCTCAGCTCATCCCTCAGGGCCAGGGAGGGAGAGAAAAAATCCCTGTGGGACCATAACTTCACTTGTGCCTACCCAGTTCACCCCCAAACCCTTTCATCCCTTCCTTAAACCCCGATTTTCAGCTCAGTGAAGTTTTTTGGTCATTTTTCACGCAGCTGCTCCATCCCCCTCCCACAGAGGATGCTCCTGGGGCGGAGGGGAAGCAACCAAACATCACAAGACCCTCTGTGGTTTCTGAGCGCGCTCACATCAATCAGAGCCACTTTTCCTTTAAACATCCCGAGCTAAAGCTGCCTTTGTGCGCGATCTGGATGAAAATAGGTCAGTGATTCCTGATTCCGTGCCGGCGCTGGCCCCAGGCGCCGGGAGGGCTGCGGGGAGGCTCGCAGAGGCAGCGCAGCCATAGGGCAGCTCCGAGGGAGGGATGCTCGCCCTCCCTGCCCTGTTACCGGGCAGGAGCAGCTCCAGGGCTGGCGAGGGCCAGCAGCGCCCCCCGTGCCCACGTCTCGCCCAGCGCATTTCTGCTGGATCCCAGAAATTGGAGTTTTGGAGCGTTTTGTGCTTCCAGGCACAGCCCCCCTGGAAACACTGAAACCTTGGAGAAGGCTTGGGAATGTGAATAATGAGTTAGAAATCCCCAATGTGCAGTGGGTGAGATGTGTGTGTGCACTGGGGGATGGGTTTGGAATTTGAGGGTTTTACAGTTCAGTGGTGGAGATGGGACAAGATGGAGAATTTGGGGTGGTGTCTTTTTCTTTGTTCATCTTCTTCTTCACAGAACTCAGGCAGTGACCTCTGGTTGGTCAAATGTCACTCTGAGGGTTGTGGGAATCTATTATTGGGTTAAAAGGATAAATAATGTAGGTGTTAAACTTTTATTGGTGTGTTTAGCTTTAAAAGGCCTTGAAGCAGCCTCAGCTGGGGCCATTTTTGCCACTTCTAGCAAGGAGCTGGAGGTGCTGCTGTACTTTCTGTTATTTCTGATAAGATACAATAAACATCCAAGCCTGAGTACGAGAATGACCTCAATCGTGTTTTTAATAATTCTTACTGAGGGAAAACAGAGCAGACTGATGACAAACCACTAATAAATGGTGAAAAGCCCAGCTTGCACCCCCACAGGTTTCCAGGATGTTTTTCCCCTCCTTTCCCTTTTGGGATTGCTTAAAAACAGAGGTCAGATAAAATTAAGGAAATAAAAAGTAGATATGTTTATTGAAGGGTTTCAGGTACATTTTGGGTACACTGGGGCTACACCCAAAAATGAGTGATGGGTCACGGGTTTTCACAGTTTTATAAGTCTGGTCCATTTGCATATCGGGTGTTACAGCTTCAGGTAATGAAGAAATTTACCCAAACAAAAGCCACTTTTATTTACATTTCTTGTGATGCCTTGCAGACCACCTAGAACAGAGTTAAAGGAATAAAGCAGGGATTTATTAAAAGGCCTTTAAATTATTCACTTTGGGCAGTGCAAGAACCCGTCCAGGGCTACACCCAAGATGGACCCAAAGTCACGAGTCCTCACACTTTTATTAATTTTGATCCATTTGTTAATATTGGGGGCTAACCTTCCAATTACAACTTCAGGTAATGAAGAAATTCACCCCAATAAAATCAGTTTTATTTACACTGCTTGTGATGCCTTGCAGGCTACCTAGAACAGAGGCTGAACAAAGTTAAAGGAATAAAGTGGGATTTATTAAAAGGTTTTCAAATGTCCTTGGGCAATGCAAGAGCCCAGCCATAGCTCTGCCCAGGATGGACCCAAAGTCACGAGTTTTCACACTTTTTAAAGTTTTGATCCATTTGAATATTGGGGGTTAATCTTCCAATTACACCTTCAGGTAATGAAGTCATTTACCCCAATAAAAGTCACTTTTATTTACACTGCTTGTGATGCCTTGCAGGTCACCTAGAACAGAGTTAAAGGAATAAAAAAGGGATTTATTAAAATTAAAATTTCGAATTGTTCACCTGGGGCAGTACAAGAGCCCGGCCATGGCTCTGCCCAGGATGGACTCAGAGTCATGAGCAAAATTCTGTTTTTTTGGGGGGGATTTTGAATGCAACCCAGCAAGGAAAATAAAAGTGTAAAATAGGTGACAAGAGAGGCAACCAGAAGAACTTAATCCCCCTTAACATATGCGAAAAGCCAATACCATAATATTTATTTATAACAATAACCTTTTGCTTTATTGTTTGTCTCTTATTGTCCTTTATTAAACATTTTAAAATCCACCAAGGAAGCAAACCTCGTTTTTCACACACACACAAATTCATCCTCGGAATGAATTGTGGTAAACATCAACGACAGCAGGAAAAATTCATTTTTCAGATGTGGCGAGGAGGGATCAATAGGAGAAAAATTCTGGGATGAGAAACAGGAATATCCCTCAATAATTCCCTTTTCCAGAGCAGCAAGGAACCCCCCAGGTCTTTCCCCTCCTCTCTGAATTTTCCCATTGTCAATCCCAGGCTGGAAATGTTGATTGGAGCAGGCTTTAATTAGGAGGAGGTGTTAATTACCCCCTAATCTCAGCGCTGCCCAGCCCTGGGGGATGTTTAGAGCTCGTTTTAATGCCCCTTGTCCCCTCCTGTTGTCGCCTGAGGCTCCTGGGGTGAGGCCAGAGCACAAAGAAAGGGCAGGAAAAGGGAGAGGAGCACTAATTAACCCAATTAACTCTCCTAATCGCTTCCCACCGCCACACACAGCACAGGGCTGGGCTGGTTTTAGGATAAGCTTTAGAGATCTGCAGTTTAGGGCACTGGGTGGGCTCAGGGTTAGTCTTAGTCTTGGATTTATCCGTTTTCCCAAGGAAAAAACCACTTTAAAATCTCTTCTGCCTGCCCCACGCCCTGTCTGGCAGCGGGGCCTTCATCTCCAAAATCTCCTTTTCTTCCCCTCCTGCTTCCTGGGAATGGATTTTGGTTATGAACAGACAGAGATGAATTTAAATTCTGTCAGAATTTTTTTAGAAAAAGATGTTGTTCACCTCCTTGGACAGTCATTATTCACCTTAAGCTGCTGAATTCCAGCTTTTCCCCCAAATTTCCAGATAAACTGACTATTCCTGGGATGAAGGCAGCTTTGTCATCACCTTTCCATCTAGATGAGGGGATTTTGGGCTTGATGGATTTTGAAGATCCAAGCAATACTTTTCTTTATTTATATATGTTCTAGAAAATCTGTGTTCCTTTGTTCCCATTCAGAAATGTGGTTGCTTGGCTTCACACCCCCATCCTGCTTTTTTTAAAGGCAGGAAAAAAGAAGAGTTAAGAGCTCCCTATTTATCTTCCCAAATATCCGGAGAGGGTCTCAGTTGTCCTGGATTTTTAATAGAAATTTTGGGTTGTCCACATTGGAGAAACCTGCTGTTTGAAATGGGAAAACTCCAGTGGAAAAAGTCATTTTCTCTGGACACATTTAATTCCAAAAAGAAATAAAAATGTGGCTGTGCAATGTCAGTAGGAAAATCTCATTGTGATTTCCCCCCCCCCCCCTTATGCGGTGCAAGAAATCAAATTTAAATTAAAAAAGAACTTTAAAAAAACTCTTCTGCAGGACAATTTCAGTTTTCCCAGTCCTGTTGCTGGGGGATAATGAGGGAGAAGGGATGAGGTGGGAATGGGGAGAGCAGGACCCAGGGATGGAGCTCCCTAAAACCAAGACCTCAAAGGAGAAATGGGGGAATGGAAAAGAAACCAAATATTATCCCGAACACAAGGTTAGGAGGGCTGGCTTAGATTTTAGGAAGGTTAGATTCGATATTAGGAAGGTAAAATTCGATTTTAGATAGGTTAGGCTAGATATTAGGAAGGCTAGGTTGGATTTTAGGTAGATTAGATAAGATTTTAGGAAGGTTAGATCAGATTTTAGGATGGTTAGGTTTGATTTTCGGATTATTAGGTGAGATTTTAGAAGGTTAGGTTAGATTCTAGGAAGGCTAGATTAGATTTTAGGTAAATCAGATTAGATTTTAGGAAGGTTGGAGCAGATTTCAGGATGGTTCGATTAGATATTAGGAAGGTAAGATTCGGTTTTATGAAGGTTAAGTTAGATTTTAGGAAGGTTAGATCAGATTTTAGGTAGGTAAGATTAGATTTTAGGATGGTTAGATTAGATTTTAAGGTTACATTAGACTTTAGGAAGGCCAGGTTAGACTTTAGGAAGCTTAGATTACATTTTACATAGGTTAGGTTAGATTTTAGATAGGTTAGGTTAGATATTAGGAAGGTTAGATTAGATTTTAGGATGGTTAGGTTAGATTTTAGATAAATTAGATTAGATTTTAGGAAGAAATTCCTCCCTGGCAGGGTGGGCAGGGCTGGCACAGGGTGCCCAGAGCAGCTGTGGCTGCCCCTGGATCCCTGGCAGTGCCCAAGGCCAGGCTGGACATTGGGGCTGGAGCATCCTAAAATCTAACCTAACCATCCTAAAATCTAACCTAACCTTCCTAATATCTAACCCAACCTATCTAAAATCGAATTTTACCTTCCTAAAATCTAATCCAACCTTCCTGACCAGATTTCCTCACATCCATCTCCAAAGAAACCACAATGCTGGCATCAGAGGTGATCCCAGGAAAGGCAAAATGATTTCTGGGGACGGGGAACAGCGAGCTGGACCTTGGCAGCTCCAGGCAAAGACAATTTTAGCTCCTTGCTGAGTCTGCAAAGCCTGAAATGTTTGATTTGAGTGGCTGCAATGGAAAAACCTTTTTCCTCTGCAAGCTGCGGCTGTGCTGGGGGGGGAATTAATGGATGGAAGAAGCGGATGTGATGGCTGGGAGGAAGGATGGCCATTGTTCTGGCCGGGATGAAGAGCTGAGTCAGGGAGGGAGGAAGGAAAGCAGGAGCAGGATATCGAGTGCAGCTGCATCCGTCCCTGAGGGGCTGAAAACTCTGCTGAGCCCCGCCTGTGCCCCCAGTGCTCCAATATCGATATTCAGCTCCTAAAACACGGGAATCCCTCAGTAAATCCCAGAATCACTCACTCCCCAGAATCTTTGTACTGCTCAAACTCTCAGCCTTGAACAACTTCAAGCAAATCCAAATGAATCCCGGTTTTTTTTTTGTTGTTTTTTTTTTTTTTTCACCCTTGAGACTGGTAACATATTCAGATCTTCTCTGGTGAGTGTGTCCCAGACCAAAACTCCGTAAAAGAAGCGTGGGGAGAGGCTCTGTGTGTATTGATGCTGCAGAGCATCAGTGTGAGAGCTCTGCCCCTGCTCTGAGCACACCCCACATCCAGGGCAGGAATTTTTTCACATTTCCGGGAGATGTGCTGCGGAGAAATTGCCTGAAGCAGTTAATTCTCTTTTTGGGGTTGTTTGCCTGGATCTGAAGAGGGGGGATGAGCCCCACTGCTGGCAGGGAGGTCAGAGGGGTTCTCAGAGGGCACATCTGGGTAGAAACTGCAAATATTTTAGGAATGTCCTTCTCTATTTTTATGTCTTTTTTTTTCTTTTTTTTTTTTTTTTTTTTGCTGAAAAGCTTCAGCACGACAAGAGGATGGATTTTGACTGCACAGTGGAATATTCTGAACTTCCCAGCCGACACAGATAAGAGTGACAAATCTGTGGGGGAAAATTGATAATATCCTTTTGCTTTTCGGGAGAAAAACATCTCAAAGAGGAAAAGGAGGCCATTTCCCCTTGTCCACCCTTCCCACAGGAGGTGCAAATGTCCCCCCAGCCCTGAGCAGGTTCTGGGCTCATCTCTGAGTGCCCTGAGCTTCTCTGGGCAGCTGTGCCAGGGCCTCACCGCCCTCCCAGGCGGGAATTTCTTCCCAAAATCCACTTCCAGCTGCCCTGCCGTGACCAGGGACACCTCGAGCAGATGTGTCAGAGCCCCATTGCTGTGCCAGGCTCCTCACTCCCCCTTCCAAAGAAGATTTAACCCCTTCTGTGTGGCTTTCCCCCCTCCCAGCCATCAGAGCAGCTGTTCCTCCTGTCCTGCAGGAGCTGGAACCAGGATTCCAGGAGGAGGAGCACAGCAGGGACCAGCTGTGGATGTGGTGGGATGCAAATGGGGGTTTGGGACAGCAGGACTGGATGCTAGAGATGAAAAGAGAGATGCTCTGGATTGCCCAGGATGGAGGCTTGGGGCAGCACAGGGGGAGTTTTACTGAGAGGAGAAGCCCTGGGAGCAGCAATTTTGGGTTTACCTGCAGAGCTCCACCTTTACCTGAGAGAATCCCCCACGGGCAGCAAAGTGCAAAGGCCAGAGAGCTCCAGAGGTGCTGAAACTCTGAAGAATTTGGGACTTTCTGTGTTTTCTGACACTGACCCCCTAGAGAACACAGCTTTTGACCTGAGGCCTTGGAAAAAGCTCCCAAAATTGAGTGATGGAGTTAAAATCACAGGTGTGATTTAAATAGTAGTGTGTAATATAGTGAAGAGTTTGGAATTTGGGGTTTTTAGAATATGGAGATAGGTATGGGACAAGATGGAGCTTCTTAGGTGTTGTCCTTTTCTTCCTTCTTGTTCCATTTTTTTAGTTTTAGGTAGTTTCTGGTTGGATGGAAAGTACTGCAGTGCAGATCACAGGTGTTTGGTCATTGGGTCAAAAGTATAAATAATACAGATGTTAGCTTTTAATTGGATAATTTGCCTTTTAAAAACCTTATAACCATCTAGATCTACCAACATTTTTAGCTTGTTAGCTGGAAGTGCTGCAGAACTCTCTGTTCTATAGATAAGAATTAATAAACAACCGAGTCCAAATGTGAAAATCCATCTCTCATGCTTCAATCCTGACTCTGAGTGAAGGCAAAAGAAAAAAAAAGAAAAAAGAAAAAAAAAAAAAGAATAAAGCCACTAATACAGAGAACCCCCCTCAAAGCCTAGAGGATTTTTGGCTGTAAAAAATTCAATTTGCACCCCAAAGCTTGTGCAGCCCCTCAGTGCTGCATTCCTGCCCTCCATCTCCTCCTGGATTTCCTGGGAAGCTCGGTGGGTGTCAGCACCAGAACTCTTTTCCCTCTTTTCCCTCTTCCCAAGCTCTGGAGCTGTGCCAGAATCCTCAGCTCCAACCACACACGTCTCACATTTCATTCAAATGTGCTTTACAAGGGAGGAGGGGGAGAGGCCATAAATATTTTTTTTCCCAGCGCTGTTGAGCCTGGGAATACCTAAAGGAGTGGGATGGCCTCTGTGGGACAGAAATCACAAATCAGAAAACAGAAATTATAAATCAGAAATCAGAAATGTGCAGCCCAGGTGGCTCTTTCATCACCCCAAATGTGTCTGAACCTCTGTGTGAGTAAATCCTCCCCTGGCGGCAAAGTTTTGGGGAGCAGAGAGGACCTGGCCTCACTCCTGGCACTGCCCATATTTTCATATTTTCATATTTTCATATTTTCATATTTCCACTTTCCTCCCTGGCTCCGTGCACGCTCAGGGACATGGATTAGAACAAATTTGCTGTTTTTTAATAAAGCTGCCGTTTCCTTCACCTTTTTGCAACATTACCCATGAAATTCGGGTGTTACTGAGCGTAAGTTTGGAAACCTCCCGGTCCTGTGTGTCAGGAAAATTAAGCCACAAACACCAGAGGTTAATGTCCAAAAAGGAGACAGAGGAGTCCTTTTACTTTATCTGAATAAAGGGATAAGCCATGGGACATTCCCCTGGGATCTCTCGAATTTTTAGAGGATGCAGCCTCCTTTTTATCCCAATTTCCCTCTCTCTTTCCCCATTGGCTGAGGTACCTGAGAGGCACAGACTTCCCAACCACCTGATACCTGAGATTCCCCTCTAATCTATAATCCTCCCTTTTAATTGTTAATTCTTATACAATTCATGGTTTTTCCCCATTGCTTCTTTCATCTTTCAATATCCAATTTCATCTTTCAATATCCAATCTCATCTTTCAATATCCAATCTCATTTCTCAGCAAACCTACAGTTTGTTTGTAAAGGCAGATATCTTTTTCCATTCATCAATCAATGGAATCTTTCCCATTGTTTCTTTTATTTCTCAGCCTTATCTCCCAGCAGACCCACAGCTTGTTTGTAAAGACAAATCCCCCATTCCTCTCCCTGCAGCCACCCCAGGCTGCAGCCCTGACCCCTCTCAGCAGTTCTGAATCCAACCTCTGCTTGTCCCAGGAGTTGATGTCACTCTGCTTGTCCCCTGCTGTCCCCACGGTGTGGGGCTTCTCCTGCTGCCAGCTGCATTCTCTGCTTCCAACATATGGCCTCAATTACTGTCCCTCTGCCTTGATTTCCTGCCTCTCTGCCTCTCCTGAAGCTCATCCCCTCCTCCCGGCAGCCGCGCTCCTGCAGTGAGATTCCTCTCGCGTTCCTCCCTCCCTCCCTCCTCCTGCTTTGCTGCCTCTGACCAGGGGGTTCTGATCCAGAGTGGGCACAGATGAGGCTCAGACCCCCCAAACGCTGTCACTGAGCCCAGGAGCCGCAAGGACATTCCCAGCCCCTGTCCAGCAGAGCTCTGGACACAGGTCCCTGCCCTCCCCCAGCATCCATCCCTGCAGTTTTCAGCCAATTCCTTCGTTTGCAAAGCTCAGGCTTCTTTTTATTGCCATCCCCTGCAGAGGCCGGGGGCTTTCCAAGGCCCCAAACCCCTAAAGGAGCATCAAACTTCTCTGGCTTTCCCCTGGGTGCAGTTTGGCCTCTTTCCCGGACATTTAGCCCGTGGTTTCTGCCTCTCAAAGCTTTTTGAGGAGGGGTGAGGGCTCTGTCCGGGCTCTTCATCCCCTTCCTGCTGCTGGGGGGAGCCCCAGGGGCTGCAGCATCCTGGTGCCGCAAATCCTGAGGAATCTGAGCTTGTTCAGGGCGCAGGGGGAGGTGGAATGGGTTAAATCCCACAAACGGCCCAGTTAATGATTCCCATCCCCTCGCTGGCATGTTCCAGGTTTAGGAAGGGGGTCTGGCCAGCAGCTGTGCCAGCAGCTCCAGCAGAGCATTTTCTCTCTGTGTCAGCTTTCATCCGTGGCCCCTCTGCATTCCCTTGGCGCCTGCACACGCCAGAGTTTCCAGGGCTCCCGCTGCTACAATTCCCTGGGACCCTTCCCTCCCATCCCAGCCATGTGTGATGGGGAGAGGGGGATGAAGAAGGCACTGCTGGCTCCGTGTTTCTTCCTGTCCCATCCTTCCCTAAGTGTATCCTGTTTTTCCCGGGATAAAAACGACTCGGCAGCATTTGGGAATGGCAGGAAAAGCTGGGGAGCTGCACCTCTGCGAGCAGGAGTGCAGGGGAGCATTTGGGGTGCATTTGGGATCACGATATCTACAGCTGAGCAGCCCTATTGTATAATAAGCTTTACATATCACATCTATATGAATTTTACATATATTCTTTAATAAACTGTAGTATAATAAGCCTGGACACCGTTTCCTGATATTTTTTTTCTGAACATATTGATTGAGCAATGCCAGCAGGAGCATCATTGATGGAGTCACCACCGTCCCTGGAAGTGTCCAAAAAGTGTGGATGTGGCACTGGAGGACGTGGTTTAGAGGTGACCACAGTGGTGCTGTGAGTTTGATGATATTAAATCTCTTCTCTAACCTTAAGGACTCTGTGATCCCCTGAAATGTATGGCACCCCCTAAACTCCTCCTCACCTTCTCCTGTTGCAAGCAGCAGTGGAAGCACGGAGAAGGGAAAGTCCAAATTTCTGAAATCAAATAAAAAGTTGTTATTTTGGTGGTGGTTTGGGTGGGGTTTTTTTGGTTTTGTGTTTTTTTTTTTTTTCCTTCCATCAAGGGGGCCAAATGCCTGATACTTTGAATTCATGGTTTCTAGTAGCCCAGCTTCNGTGCAGGAAAGCTGGAGGGGAGTGGGTGAAGCCCAGAGCTGAGGATCCAGGTCACAAAATCCTTCCACACCCCTGCAGTGGTTTGGAATGAGTTCATCCCGAATTTCCCACAGGGCCGCCATCCTCAGAGACCCTTCCCAGCTCCCCAAACCCACCACAGGCAGTGTGAGACCCCCAAAACCCCAGTGGGTGCCAAACACTCAAAGCTGCCCTCAGAACTTTGATCCCCACCCCTGGGGGTGAATTTGGGGCTGATTTGCTGCCAGGGGAGCATCCCTGACAGCCCAAACCCCCAAACCCCTAAACCTCCAAACCCCAGCCCCAAACCCCTAAACCCCCGAACCCTGGGGCTCCTTCCCAGCACACCCCAAAGCTTCAGGGGGCTCGGGGCTGAACACCAGCACCCTCAGCCTTTCCAGTAGCCCCAAATCCGGTTCTGGTAGCCAGCCCCATGCTGGTGCTGTCCCCGCGCTGCGTTTTTGGGGTTTTTCCGTGGGGCCGGCAGGTGGCAGCCTGGGCAGGCGGCACGGGCAGATGTTTAATGGGATTTCAGAGCTCTGGGATTCATCGGGAGCTGTTGTCACGGAAACGGGGATCTGCCAGAGCCCGGCGTTAACCCCCTCGGTGCCGGGGAGGATGCGCCGAAGGGGAGCGCTCCGTGCCCGGAGCTCCCAAGCCCCGCCTGGCTTTGTAGGGTCGGATGTTTTATTTAGGATTGGGCTTCTAATTGCCTTTGAAAATCTGCCTCGATGCTGCTGGAGCCGCGGTGCTCCAGGAGGGATGTCCAGCGTGTCCTGACCCTCTCCTCTTCAGATTTTGGAGGTTCCCACACACAAAAAAACTGGACCAGTAGGTGAGGCTGGGTACGGGTTTCTCATGTGTGGGGGGGAATATCCTACTAATGCCTGCTCCCAGCACATCCCACCCCACTCGGCAACTCCTCCGGGGCTGGGGCTGGACAGGAGAGGGCACCAGAGCTGCGCTGGCACTGGGTGGGGGCCGGGCATGTGTCCCCCCCGCACGTGGCACCCCCGGGGTGACACCCCTGTCACCGGCGGGGACGAGCAGCTGCGCCCGGGGTTAATCTGCTTAGGGCCGGAGCAGCAGCGCGGCCCTAAAGGGAGATTAAAGGGCAGGGGGGTTTGGGGGATGCTCGTTGGGGAAGCACCAGGACACAACCGGGCCGAGCAGAGAGGGGGAAACCCCGGGGGGGATGAGAGGAGCGGGCAGCAAAAACCAGCTGGGGGCTCTGAGGAAGGGAAAGGATTTAGGAACGAGCCCCGAAATCCTTGTGGAGCGTCCCCCAGCTCCTTGTCCCCAGGAGGAAGGCGCTGCCAGGCAGTCTGGGCCCTTATCCATTCCCTCCATCCGGAGGGGGGAGCTGGATGCGTTCCCATCCCCCATCACACTCGTGAAAACATTCCCCAAAGCATCTTCAGAACATGAATATATTCAGAATATTCAGAATTCAAACCTGCTGGACTTTACCCTATGCCTGTGGAGGAGCAAGACATGGAATATTTGCTGGAATAGGGAAAAAAAATGTCATTTTCTGGAGCGGAGCAGGGTGTGAGGCTCACAAAGGCTCCCTGAGGAATTCCAGGGGCTGGGCTCCACTCCCTGCTCCTGCCACGCTGCTCTCAGGGGGTCTGGAAGCTTTAAATTTTGAACTTTTTGTGCTTTTTGACACTGACCCTTAGGAGAACACTGCTTTAGACTTGAGGCTTTGGAGAGGGCTTCCAAATTTGAGTGATAAAGTCACTGATGTGTAGTTAGAATAGAAGCGTGTGATTTCATATGGTGAAGGGCTTGGAATTCGGGGTTTTTAGAATATAATGATAGGTATGAGGCAAGATGGAAGTTCCTTTTCTTGTTCCTTCTTTTTCCTTCTTCTTCCTAGTTTCAGGTAGTAATTTTTGCTTAAATAGTTAGTTCTACACTACAAGTCACAAGTGTTTTGTTATTAAGTTAAAAATATAAATAATATAAGTGTTACCTCTTTATTAAACTGTTTAGCTTTAAAAGACCTTGTAACTAGCTAAATTCAGCTCCATTTTGTTCACTTTTAGCTGGTAGCTAGAAGTGTTGTAAAACTCTCTGTACTTCAAATAAGATTTAATAAACAACCAAGTCTGAACAAGGAATTTGGCTCCTTTGTGTTTCTAATTTTAACTCTGATAAAATAAATGAAAACAAGCCACTAATTAAGCAGTGCAAGTAAACCACGGGACGGGTCCTGTGTTTTCCCTGCCCGTGGCTGGAGTGATGGATGCTCCTCTGGAAATTCTGCAGTCCTGGCTCAGGGCAGGAGGGGCTCACTGAGCTCTGCTCCTTCCCACAGGCAGCTCCAGGCCTGGAAGGTGGCACTGGAAAGTGGCACTGGAAAGTGGCACCACATTTTAGCGGCTTCTTTTTCCTCTGCCTGCACTCAGAGTTGGGGTTGAAGCAGCAGAGATGAAATTTTCATGTTTGGACTCAGTTGTTTATTAATTCTTATCTATAGCACAGTGAGTTCTGCAGCACTTCCAGCTAACAAGCTAAAAGCAAGGAAATGGAGTTGTGTCTTGTTTGTTACAAAGTCTTTTAAGGCTTAACTATCCAATTAAAAACTACTGCCTGAAGATAAGAAGAAGGAGCAAGAAGGAAGAAGTCACTGCCCCAGATCCTCCATCTTGTCCCATACCTATTACTATGGTCTAAAACCCTAAATTCCAAACCCTTCTCCTTTCTGTCTTCTTCCTTCTTCTTCATGATTTCAGGTAGTTTTTGATTGGACAGTCAGTGCTGCACTGGGAGTCACAGGAGTTTGGTTATTGGGTTAAAAGTATCAATAATAAAGGTGTTAATTCTCTGTTGGACTGTTTAGCTTTAAAAAACCTTGTAACTAAATAGCTTAACTTCCATCTTGCTCACTTTTAGCTGGTAGTTAGAAGTGTTGCAGAACTCTCTGTACTTTAAATAAGATTAATAAACAACCAAGTCCAAACACAAAGAATTTATGTCCTTTGTGTTTTTAATCCTGACTCTGAGTGAAGACAGAAGAAAATGAAGACAAGCCACTAATTAACTGCTGCAGTTGTCACCTTTACAAGCAGTGTCCTGTGTGAGGAAGAAAAAACACCTGGTAAGATTCAGAGTTTTGACGTGTAACCACCTTTACATTTCCCCCCATGTGAAATCACACACTTTTATTTAACTACACAGCAGTGATTCCAACTCCATCACTCAATTTGGAAGATTTCTCCCAGGCCTCAAGTCACAAGCAGTGTTCTTTTGGGGGTCAGAGCCAGAAAACACAGAAAGCTCAAAACTCTCAGGATTGCAGCAGGAAGGGATGGGATAAAAGCAGTACCTGCTCTGACTGTGTGGTGTTTGTTTTTCCTCTCAGCTGTCAAGGAAACCATGGCTTGGGCCACAAACCCAGCTGGGATTGCTGAGGTTGCTGACGTGTTCTGGCCTTTTAATCCAGATCCAAAATCCTCCTCCACCCCTCCATTTGTGCTGGCTGACAGAGCACCTTCCACCGTGCCATCCTCTGTTCTCCTGCCCGGGAATGAGGCCCAGAATGCCAAAGTTTTTCTTGGAATCATAAAATCACTGAAGAGTTGGGATTGAAAGGGACATTTAAAGGTCACCTGGTTCCAGCCCCAACCACCTTCCACCAGGGTAGAAGAGTAGGGGAGGAAGATCTCTCAGGCAGGCATTTGGAAA
Organism: Toxostoma redivivum; assembly: GCA_013397375.1. Taxonomy (NCBI): domain Eukaryota; kingdom Metazoa; phylum Chordata; class Aves; order Passeriformes; family Mimidae; genus Toxostoma; species Toxostoma redivivum. Next base: position 349,354 of record VXBI01010997.1, read on the forward strand.
AAGAAAACCAGAGTAGAGAGGTGGAAGAGGTGATGCTAAAACTTTTCTATTTCTCACACAGAAGGAGAAGAAAGGTCAGGAGAAGAATGAAGAGAAATCTCCAAAGTTTCCACAGCCAATGCTGGCAGTGGGATTTTCACTCAACTTTTCCATGCAGAAAGGAACAGGGATTTAAAGTAACATTGAGGGGCTGGGAATGGAGCTGGGAAGGGGCTGGAGAATTCCTGAGGGAGCTGGGAAGGGGCTCAGCCTGGAGAAAAGGAGGCTCAGGGGGACCTTGTGGCTCTGCACAACTCCCTGCCAGGAGGGGACAGCCGGGGGGATTTGGGAACTGGGAACAGGGAACAGGGACAGGAGGAGGGAAACAGCATCCATTTGCACCAGGGGAGGTTTAGATTGAAAATTAGGAAAAGTTTCTTCACTGAAAGGGTGGGCAAGCCCTGGAACAGACTGCCCAGGGCAGTGGTGGAGTCACCCCCCTGGCAGTGTCCAAAAGCCACAGGGATGTGGCACTGGGGACACGGCTCAGGGGTGAACACAACAGTGCTGGGGCCATGACTGCACTCGATGATCTCAGAGGCTTTTCCAGCCTAAACAATTCCATGATTGTAACGAGCTCTTGTGCTCAGCACAGCCCTGCTGAGCCACCAGCTGCTGCAACCCTGCTCACTGAGAATTTTCAGCTTTCTGTGCTGCCAGGCACTGACCCCCAGGAGAACTCTGCATTTGACCTGAGGCTGTGGAGAAGTTTCTAGAATGGAATGACAGAACTGGGATCATGGGTGTGTAGTTCAATAGAAGTGTGTGATTTCACATGGGGGAAATGGAAAGGTGGTTACACATCAAGACTCTGAGTTTTAACAGGAGTTTTTTCTTCCTCACACAGAGCACTGCTTGTAAAGGTGGTGTCTGCACCACCTAATTAGTGCCTTGTCTTAATTTTCTTCTGTCTTCACTCAGAGTCAGCATTAAAAACACAAAGGACATAAATTCTTTGTGTTCAGGCCTGGTTGTTTATTAAATCTTATTTAAAGTACAGTAAGTTCTGTAACACTTCTCACTACCAGCTAAAAGTGAGCAAGATGGAAGTTAAGCTATTTAGTTACAAGGTTTTTTAAAGCTAAACAGTCCAATAGAGAATTAACATATATATTATTGATACTTATAACCCAATAACCAAACTCCTGTGACCCTCAGTGCAGCACTGACTGTTCAAACAAAAACTGCTGCCTGAAATTATGAAGAAGAAGGAAGAAGACAGAAAGGAGACACCACCCAAAATCCTCCATCTTGTCCCACACCTATTACTATATTATAAAAACCCCAATTCCAAACCCTTCACCATGGGAATCACACACTTCTATTTAACTACACAGCAGTGATTTTAACTCCACCACTCAAATTTGGAAGCCTTTTCCAAGACCTCGAATCAAAAGCAGTGTTCTGCAGGGAGTCAGTGCCAGAAAGCACAGAAAGCTCAAAAATTCCAGGTTTCTGGGTTCCAACAGGAAAACTTAGATTTAAGATTTTAGAATATAGTAATATATACAAAGCAAGATGGAGGTTTTAGGGTGGAGGTTTCATTCTTCTTCTTCACCTTCTTCTTCATGGGTTTGGGTGATTTTGTGTGATTGGATAGAAAATTCTGCATTGTGGGCCATGGATGGTTGGTTATTGGGTTAAAAGTAAAAATAATTTAGGTGTCTGTTCTTAATTGGACAGTTTGCCCTTAAAAGGCCTTGTAGAGAGAGAGATAGGGCTCTGTTTTTAGTTTGTTGGCTTGAAGTGCTGTAGAACTCCCAGTTTGTGAGACTAATATAAATAAGAACTAATAAACATCTGAGTCTGAATAAGAAATGCTGTCTGGCTCATTTAATCCCAAACCTGGAAAAAAGAAGATAAGATGTGACAATCAGCCCTCAGCAGCTTGGTCCCTGCATGTCCTGATGTGACATGCGGGGTGTCCCTGTCCCTCCTCCCTGACAGGACCAGCAGCAGCCCAAAATCTGTGGGTACAGCCCCAGCCCCACGAGTGTGCCCAAATGCCACCTCAGCTGGTGGCAAATGTCACCTCCCTGTCCCACTGACATGTCCCTGAGTTGGTCTCACCCCTTCTCTTTTGAGTTATATAGGTTCCTTTAATAACTTTATTAATTATTTGTTAAATGCATTGGAGGAAATAAGGTACCATGATTAATACTACTTTATGGTAACTAAAAAACTTATAAACTTTTTTTTTAAACTTTTTTATTTATGATGTTAAATTTCATTTATTAAATTATGTAACTTTAACTGTTTTGTGACATATTATTTGTAGGTTACTTTGGATTTTTTTGGTACTAGAGAAGGTTATTTTTTTATTAAGGTTTGGCATGGCATGTGTGCTTGGGTCACAGGAATCAAAGCGCTGAGGGGACACTGGCTGCTGTCACAGCCATTCCAGACCAAATTTCCCTTGGAAAGGGAGGATTTCCCCTTCCTCAGCTGCAAAAACAAGGGGTCCTGACCCACTGCAGGGACAAGGGACACCAGGGCTCCACTCATCGAGCAGCAGCCAGGGCAGGGAGTCCCATGGCCATGAGCCTGAACTCTGCCTGTCCCCACGGAATTTTCCTGTCCTGACCCTTGGGTTTTCCCTTTTCCTGCTCTTTTCAGGAGGTGATTTCAGGGCAGGGTGGCATCTGTGTGGTCCTGTGGTGGCTGAACCCTGGTGAGCCACAAACCCCCCCAGCAGCTCAGTGAGCACCTGCCAGGGGGAAGTGATGAATGAATTCCTGCTTTTGCTTTGTTTGCAGGCTCAGCTCTTACTTTGGCTATTCTTGCTTTATCTATTTTATTCTTGCTTTATTAAGTTATTATTTTATTTCTTTCTTTATTATTTACTTATTTTATTGTATTCTTGCTTTATCTATTAAACCACCTTTTATCTCAAGCCTCACCCTTCCAGTTGTGCCCCCATCCCGCAGTGGGGACTGAGGGAGGGGCAGAGCTGCCCACTGGGGTTAACCCAAATTTGTGCTGGTTCTGGCATTGCTCTGGTGGGATCCTGCTGGAGCTGCTGCTTCCTGCCCACAGAGCTCCTGTCTGGTGCTCTGTGCACCTCTCCCAGTGGGATTTTCCTTCAGTTCTCAGGACATTTCTCCAACCCCCATGATATCTGCTCAGTGTGTGAGCCTTGGCAGATCTGATCTCATTCCCATCCTGCCAGGCTCTGTGCCCATCCAGCCACCAGCAGCTCCATCCCCAGACTGGGAAGGAATGGGAAAAGCCCTGGGGCTGCTGCTTGAAGGAGCCTTTGTGGGCGAGTGAGGTCAGGGAGAGGGAAAAGCTGCAGCATCATCGAGGGAGGAGTTTTTAGGAATCCTGGAGGGCACAAAAGCTGGAGGGGAGTGCATGAAGCACAGAGCTGGGGATCCAGGTCAAAACATCCTTCCTCAGCTTTCCACACCCCTGGAGTGGCTTGGAGTGAGTTCATCCCGAAGTTCCCCCAGGGCCACCATCCTGAGAGACCCTTCCCAGCTCCCCAAACCCACCACACCCAGTGTGAGACCCTAAAAATCCCCAGACTCCCAAAGCTGCCCTCAGGACTCACACAAGGGCTCCTGTCCTGGCCTGGCCCAGGGCTTGTCCCCCCCCAGAGCTGCTCTGTGCTTCCAGTGACTCAGCCTGATTCACTGGTGCAGATCAGACACATTTCCCCTCATCCCAAAGCCCAGGCCCTTTTCTGCTCTGTGGGAGAGAAGTCGATGATGTTGATCTCTAACCCCAAACAGAGCCAGGGCAGCAGAGCAGGTGTGGCTTTGCCAGTGACAAAATCACACAGGGACAAAAGTCTGTGTTGTAGATAGAGGCAGAAAGCTCAGAGTCTTCCTGAAATGTTTTATCAGTCCTGTCCAAAACTACTGCAATCCCAGAGCAGATCTCCACCACACACAGTGTGAGACCCTAAAAAACCCCAGTGGGTGCCAGACACCCCAAGCTGCCCTCAGGACTCACACAAGGGCTCCTGTCCTGGCCTGGCCCAGGGCTTGTCCCCCCCCAGAGCTGCTCTGTGCTTCCAGTGACTCAACCTGTGTCCTTTCCTGTCACCTCCATGTCACAGCTCTGCCCTGCACACAGGGCAGGGAAGGGAGCAGATCGATCCCAAATCCATCAGTGCCAGCACAGGCACAGAGCAGGAGCTGGGTGTGGGGGGACCCTGACTCCTCAGACCTGACACTGGTGCAGATCAGACACATTTCCCCTCATCCCAAAGCCCAGGCCCTTTTCTGCTTTGTAGGAGAGAAGCTGGTGATGGTGATCTCTAACCCCAAACAAGGGATTTGAGATCTCTTGATGCTCATCTCTAACCCCAAACAGAGCCAGGGCAGCAGAGCAGAGATTGGAGCTTTGCCAGTGACAAAATCACACTGGGACAAAAGTCTGTGTTGTAGATAGAGGCAGAAAATTCTGAGTTTCCTGAAATGTTTTATCAGTCCTGTCCAAAACCACTGCAATCCCAGAGCAGATCTGCTGGGGATGAGAAAAAAAATCAGCATCTTTGGGCAAGGGGTTCCAGCCCAGCAATTCCTTTGCTCAAGCCATAAATACTTTTTTAAAAGTAGCAAAATAGCATTAAAAAGGCTATTGAAGTTCAGTAATTCTGCTGTTTTCCTGACCTGCTGATGATGGCATGTTGACAAAATCCACTTGGATTTCCAAAGGGGTCTCTTGAAGCTGAGCTCCTGTGGGAGGAGAGGGGAGGCTCCTACATGATTTAACTGGCTAAAAGGCCACAAATTTCATCAGGAAAGAAGGAAACAAATTTCATCAGGCAGGCTGTGAGTGGTAGGAATATTTCTGACAATATTTCAGTAGGAAAAAATGAAAGACTGACTGTGAAGGGGTGCAGAGGGATCTCACCTGGAGGCTTGGTGGCTTAGAGGGCCACAAAGAAGCTACGGAAGGATGGAAGTGCTGAGGAAGAGAAGGCTCCAGGGAGAATTTAGAGCCCCTTGCAGTGCCTAGAGGGGCTCCAAAGAGCTGGAAAGGGATTTGGGACAAGGGATGGAGGGACAGGACACAGGGAATGCACGGTTGGGTGGGATATTGGGCAGGAATCGTTCCCTGGCAGGGTGGGCAGGGCTGGCACAGGGTGCCCAGAGCAGCTGTGGCTGTTCCATCCCTGGAAGTGTCCCAGGCCAGGCTGGACAGGGCTTGGAGCAGCCTGGGACAGTGTCCCTGCCATGGTAAGGGTGGAAACAAAATTATTGTTAGGGTCCCTTTCACCTTCTGTGATTTTATGATCTCAAAAGGATTTTCCTGCCCTGGATGCTTTCCCCATTTTGCTCCACAAACAAAGCTGACAATTTCCACTTGGAGCAAAACATGGATGTGTGGGATGTCCATGTAATGTCTGCAGCAGTTAAAACCTCAAAGCCCCCTCCGAGATCCAGAAATCCCTGGGAAAGGAAAGAGAGGAAAGAAGAACAACCACAGCAGTGGTTTTTTCTCTCCCCTTTGTTTTAATTTAACNGGAAGGTGCGGAAGGAAGGAAGGAAGGAAGGAAGGAAGGAAGGAAGGAAGGAAGGAAGGAAGGAAGGAAGGAAGGAATCCATGCCGTGCTGGGGGCAGGAGGAAGAGGATGGCTCTGCCAGGAGGAGCAAGAATCTCTCTCTGCAATTTCCCAATTTCAGGATTGGGAGCGTGGGAGAGCAGGGCCCGGGGGGAGAAGGGGCTGCTGGCTCAGAGGGGGCTCTGCAGAGGCAGGAGGACAAGCGGAGCATTGAGCGAGGCTCCTGCTTCCTTTCAGCCCAGTCCAGCTCTGCCCAGCCCAGCTGGNGTGGTAGGAATATTTCTGACAATATTTCAGTAGGAAAAAATGAAAGACTGACTGTGAAGGGGTGCAGAGGGATCTCACCTGGAGGCTTGGTGGCTTAGAGGGCCACAAAGAAGCTACGGAAGGATGGAAGTGCTGAGGAAGAGAAGGCTCCAGGGAGAATTTAGAGCCCCTTGCAGTGCCTAGAGGGGCTCCAAAGAGCTGGAAAGGGATTTGGGACAAGGGATGGAGGGACAGGACACAGGGAATGCACAGTTGGGTGGGATATTGGGCAGGAATCGTTCCCTGGCAGGGTGGGCAGGGCTGGCACAGGGTGCCCAGAGCAGCTGTGGCTGTTCCATCCCTGGAAGTGTCCCAGGCCAGGCTGGACAGGGCTTGGAGCAGCCTGGGACAGTGTCCCTGCCATGGTAAGGGTGGAAACAAAATTATTGTTAAGGTCCCTTTCACCGTTCTGTGATTTTATGATCTCAAAAGGATTTTCCTGCCCTGGATGCTTTCCCCATTTTGCTCCACAAACAAAGCTGACAATTTCCACTTGGAGCAAAACATGGATGTGTGGGATGTCCATGTAATGTCTGCAGCAGTTAAAACCTCAAAGCCCCCTCCGAGATCCAGAAATCCCTGGGAAAGGAAAGAGAGGAAAGAAGAACAACCACAGCAGTGGTTTTTTCTCTCCCCTTTGTTTTAATTTAACTGTGCTGCCTGCAGCTCCGGCTCTGCTGCCTGAGGAGGGACCTCATGAGCCAGATCAGGTGCGGAGGGAGGCAGAAAGGGAACGGGGTAGCCCTGGAGCTGCTCCATTCAGGAAAAGGGCATGGAGGAGGGATGGGAAATGATCAACTGGAGGTGTTCGTGTCCCCATTGTGAGGCAGAGCTGAATGAAGCGGGGAGGGGCGGGCTGAAATGCCTCCCCTGCACGGGATGTGGCGGATCCTTAGGGTTTGTCCGGGTTAAAAAAAGCACTGGGATACATTTATGGAATAAAAAGGTGGGAGGATGTGAGAAAATTCACCGGCTGGGAAAGATGAGAGCGTCGGTGGGGGCGGGAGGGAGTAATTGGGAGCTNCACAAAGCCTGGCAGCTCTGAATGCTCCCTGTGTTGTCTGCGCTCACCAAATGCTTCATCTCTGCTGCTGCCAGAGCCCCGGGGGGCTGCGACCCAGCAGCAGCACCCGCACAGAGCCAAAAAAATACCCACGGCCAGCAGGAGACGTCTTGGGTTTGGATTCCCTCCAGCTGGAAAACCCAAAATCCCCCCCAAAATTCACCTGGGACCCCCAAAACCTCACCTGGGAACCCCGAAATCCACCTGGGACCTCCAAAATCCTCCTAATTCACGCCAAAGTCACACCTGGGACCTCCAAAATTCAGCTGGTAACCCCCAAAATTCCAGAAATTCACCCCAAAATTCCACCTTGGATCCCCCAAATCTTTGTCTAGGATGCCCAAAGTTCCATAAATTCACCCCAAAATTCACCTGGGACCCCCAAAATCCACCTGGATCCCCCAAAATTCACCCAGGACTCCCAAATCCTCACCTGGGCCCCCCAGTTCGCCAGAGTTCACCCCAAAATCCCACCTGGAGCCCCCAAAATCCCTCAAATCTCCCCTAAAACCCAGTCCTCGCCAAAACCTCCCAAATTCATTCAAAAATGCCTCAAATGCCCTTCGAAACACACCCAGATACCCCAAAATCCACCAAACCTTTGGGTTTTTCAGGGGAGGGAGTGGGAGATGTCCAAGTTTGGGGTCCCCTCCCCCGCGTGTGACAGCCCCCCGCAGGTCCTGGCAGAGCCATCCCCTGTGCACACCCCACAGCTCTCCTGCTTTGCTGATTTTTAGGGCTGAGGACAGACCCAAAGTGACATCTCCTGCCCCCTGTGCCGCAGCTCCATCCTCCTCCGTCTGCACCGGGGAGGCACGAGGGGAATTCAGGGGTGATGGTGAGAGGGGGGTGCTGGGTTTGTGGTTGTTATTTTGCAGTCCCCAAAACGCTTTTCAGTCCTTTTTCAATCCTACACCTTCTTTTTTTTGCATTTTCATTGCCTGCCTTTGGAGGAGGGGATGCCTCAGGAGCTGGGGAGGGTTTTCAGCTCTGAAAGAGTTAAATCCTCGCTCCTGCAGCGCCTGGGCAATAATTCAGCTGCTGCTTCACATCCCTGAGCAGGTCGCCTCCCTTCTCCCTTCTTCCAGTAAAAATGCATCTGCCGAGGCAGGAGCGGGGCCGTGCCCGGTGCCGGGGCAGTGCCACCCTCACCCTGCGGTGCCCGGAGCCCCCTGGCACCCGGCAGCTGCTCTAATTCGGGGTTCCTGCCTCGGCCGTGGCGTCATGAGCTGGATGAGCTCAGGCTTTAAGCCACAAAGGCTTCTTAAGGGGAGAAACCCCTGTCTGGCTCCGGTTACTGGGACAGCAGCGCCGGCTGGGATTAACTGGATCATGGTGGAGCGTGGGGGAAGCTGGGGGGGCTGGGATGCTCTGCTGGAGCAGCTCTGTGAGAGCATGGGGGCAGCAGCCTCCATCACTGCGCTGCTGTGCCGTGGGGTGCACGGGGAGCGCAGGGGAGTGAGGGGAGGCACGGGGAATGCACAGGGAATGCACGGGGAGTGCAAAGGATGCACGGGGAATGCACAGGGAGTGCACTGGGAATGCAGGGGAGGCACGGGGAATGCATTGGGAGTGCAGGGGATGCACTGGGAGTGCAGGGGATGCACAGGGAGTGCAGGGGATGCACGGGGAATGCACAGGGAATGCACTGGGAGTGCAGGGGAGGCACAGGGAATGCACTGGGAATGCACTGGGAATGCAGGGGATGCACGGGGAGTGCATGGGAGTGCAGAGGATGCACAGGGAATGCACAGAGAGTGCACAGAGAGTGCATGAGATAGACGGGGAATGCACAGGGAGTGCATGAGATGCACAAGGAATGCACAGGAAGCACAGGGAATGCACAGGATGCACAGGGAGTGCATGAGATGCACAGAGGGTGCACAGGGAGTGCATGAGATGGACGGGGAATGCACAGGGAGTGCAGGAGATGCACAAGGAATGCACAGGAAGCACAGGGAATGCACAGGATGCACAGGGAGTGCATGAGATGCACAGAGGGTGCACAGGGAGTGCATGAGATGGACAGGGAATGCACAGGGAGTGCAGGAGATGCACAAGGAATGCACAGGAAGCACAGGGAGTGCATGAGATGCACAGGAAGTGCACGGAATACACTGGGGGGGCTCTCCTGTTGGAACCCTAAATCCTGGGAATTCTGAACTTCCTGTGTTTTCTGGCACTGACCCCCAGGAGAACACTGCTTTTGACTTGAGGCCGTGGAGAAGGCTTCCAAATTTGAGAGATGGAGTTAAAATAGAAGTGTGTCATTTCACATAGTAAAGGGTTTGGAATTTGGGGTGTTAGAATATAGTAATAGGTATGGGACAGGATGGACATTCTTAAGCATTGTCTCTTTCTTCCTTCTTGTTCATTTTTCATGATCTCAAGGAGTAGTTTTTGGTTAGATAGAAGAGACTGCAGTGCAGATCACAGGTGTTTAGTTACTGAATCAAAGTATAAATAATATAGATATTAGCTTTTAATTGAATAGTTGAGCTTTAAAGGACCTTGTAACTAACTGGATACATCTCCATTTTCTCACTTTTGGCTTGATAGCTAAAAGTGCTGAAAAAACTCTCTGTACTTCAAATAAGATTTAATAAACCACCAAGTCCAAACAAGAAATCCATCTCTTGAACATTCAGTCCTGACTCCAAGTATGGGGTGCACAGGGAATGCATGGGATGCACAGGGTAGGACAATTAAGGCTTTTGTCCCACTGCCTTCCCAGCAGCTGGGGTGTGAGAGGGCTCCTGGTGGGGCCAGGAGCTGTGCCACCCTCGTGGCAAGGTGCCAGCGCTGCTCAGGGCAGGCAGGAGCTGCCAAATGCCCTGGAAAGCTTCAAAATGAGAGAGAAATTGGGATATGTGAGCTGAATCCCTGGAGCCCTGCCTGGGAGTTTGCATTTCCTTGTACCAGTTCCCTTTTTTCTATGGTTTTGCAGCTGTGGGGAAGGGATGCTCTGAGAGCACGGTGAGAGCTTTTATGTTAAAAAAATGGGGAATTAAATATGATTTTTGGGACAAAAATGTGATTTTTGTCTCCATATCATAACTTTGCTGGTGCAGAGCTGAACCCAGAGCCCTGTGGGCATGGAGCTGCAGGGTGGAGGGGCTGGAGGGCATCACAGCTGTGGTGGGCTGGGCACTGCCACCACATCCCTGGACAAGGCTGGAAATCCTGTTCCCTGCCCCAAAAATCCACCCTGGCACAGCAGGTGTGGTGTCTCAGAGCCTCTGGGGGATGGAGATGTCCCCTCCACCCAAATGTCACCAGGGCTGAAAGGCAGCTGGGTGGGAAGTGGGGAGGACAAGAGCCACCCTCAGTGTCCTGCCACTTGTCATCGCCCAGGGACACAGCAGCAAGCAGAGCCCTGGTCACACTCCTCGGTCCTGTGTGTCCCCGAGGGTGGACACACCTGTGTGACAGCTCTGGGACAGCAGTGTCCCTCCTGGGGACCCCCAGAGGGCCCCCCTGCCCTTGCAGTGACACGAGGAGCAGCAGCCCAGCCCTGGCTGAGTTTAGAGGTCAAAGCAGGCAGAACTGGGCCAGGCTGCAGCTCCCTGCTGCCCTGCTGGGACGAAGGACACCTCCTCCCAGATGGCCACTTTGGAGGGACAAACATTGGTCCAGGTGGCCCTGGCTCGGTGGCACAGGGGGGGTTTGTCCTTTGGAGCAGTTCTGAGGCCAGGGCAGCACAGGGACATCCCAGCCAGGCTGTGCTGCTGCTCTGGGGCTGAGTGCTCGGTTCTGCTGCCCTGATCCTGCTGGAACCTCACCCTGGCTGCTCCAAGGGGTGCCCAGTCCCTCCCTGTGGCCAACCCCAACCCCCCTACCCAGGCAGGGCTGCCTGAGGTGGGCAGCACCCCTGTCAGCCAGGATAAACCAGAGGTCTGAGTCCCAAAATGTCCCCTGGCCTGTCCCCCAGCCCCTTTGCCACCCGAGGTGTCCCCGTTCTGCAGAGCCAGCTGAACAGCTCTGGCTCCATGAGGCTTTCAGGAGAGGGTCCCCACAGGCATGGACACACAGGGATAATTTAAAAATCGGGACAGAGACCTGATTATTGCCCTAGTTTGCATCAAATCTCAGTTTGGGTTTTTTTAGCAGCCTTTTGATGAGCTTGTCAATGACAAGTTGCTAATTGAGGAGTGGGAGGCCCACAGTGCCCTGTGAAAAGAGGAGAGGAAAAAAAAAAAAAGCCAGGATAAAAATAATTGTTTAAACCTGGCTCTGGGCCTGACTGCAGGGACCAGGGGGGTGGAGGGAAGCCAGGCTGGAGTGGTGCTCAGTCAGGGGGTGGGGACACCCCAAAACTCTGCAGGGGATGGGAGAGACCCCGTGAGCTTCAGCAGGGTCACCCTGGGGTGCTGCAGCCGTGGGGGGGGATGCTTCATCTCTAGCAACATCAGGCACCCCCAGCACCGTGTAGAGCTCCAGGCTCCACATTTTTTACTCCACATCCCCCTAAATATCCATTTATTTATAAATTCCCTACACGTACTGCTGGGCTAACAAGCTTTAGAACACAAGCTAAAACACGAGGTAAAAAAGGACGGGGGAGAGATGAAAAAACACCGGTTTTAAATATTTTTTGAAGTTATTAATGGTACAAAAGACATTTTCTCCCTTCACCCTTGTGGGTTATCTCTTGCACTGGGTTGAAGGGAACCTGGCACCCACAAGTCCCTTCCCCACTGCCCCTCTTTCCCTGCACAAAGCAGCTTTGTGTCCCTCTTCCTGTCCCTCTGCTCCCATCTGGCTGCTGTCCCTCCCTGGCGTCCGTCCCATCTCTCTCTGCAGCACAAGGATCATCATCATCATCATCCTCCTGGCAGCTCTCAGGTCCCCTCATTCTGGAGGGGATGGCGAGGGTGGCAGTGTCCCCACCCCACACCCTGGGGACCAGCAGGGCAGGTGGCTCTGGAGCGAGGGGTGGGCGCTACTCCCCAGACCCGTGGGAGTTTTGGGGAGTTCTTTTCCTCCTGCACCCCTTGGCTGCTCTCTGATGGAGAGATGAAGGCTCCAGAGGGCTCTGAAATCCTGTTTATTGCAGCTGTGGGTCATGGGTGAGCCCAGAGCTGCTGGCTATGGGCAAACCCTGTGCCCTGAACCCCATTTCTATTCATGTCACAAATCATTATATCTATTTCTCTGCTGTGCATCTTATTACATAACAACCAATCCACATCACACACACACCTTTTATATTTACATATAACCTATCCAAACTGCTAAAATTACCACATTATGTTAGTGACTGGCCAATCATCTGAGTTTGTAGTTACATGTTAAACTTTGGGACTTGTTTTACAGTGGAAATTTCTTCCAGCTTTGGTAAAAAATATCTTTATGTCTGCCTGCCTGTGCTGTTTTGCTTGGTAGAAAACATGCCTCATTTGAAGAAGACTTATCCTTTTGTTTGAAGGCCACTTAGTCTTTGGACTTTAGTCATAAAACTCCTTCCAGCTCGACTAAACCTTTGTTCTCTGAGCTGTTTCAGCAACAACTGACCCTAAAAGCATCTTTCATATGTCAAAACTTGCTTTCATTTCTATAGAATCTTCTGTATATCTGTAAAACTTTTCTGTTAAATTTTCATCCTTCCCAACAGCTCTCAGAGCAAAGTTTAAACCCACCTCAAACAAAAGATGTTTTCACCAAGCAAAAAGATTTCACAAGCAAGCAAGAATGCCACGTTGCAAGTAGAAAAAAGTTCTCAAAATTTTCCACTGCAAAAAAAAAAATTTAAAACTTCTAGCTTAAACTGTAACACACTAACTTTTTTGTGATTAGAATGTAGTAACATGAATATGGTAATGTTAGTAGTTGTGATAGGCTATAGGTAATAATAAAGGCATTGATTTGTTGTCATGTATTAAGATGCTTTGTAATGAAAAGTATATAATAAAAATATATAATAAAAGTGTATAAAATATATAATAAAAGTATATAATTGTAATCAGAATTAGAGTAGTTTCAGACGAGCCTAAGCTGATGCTGACAGCTCTGGGCTTGGCTTATCACCCACGACCCGTGAATTGCTGAATCCTCTGGATACAACAAACAGCATTTAAATAATAAATAAATTGCTGTATCCTCGGGATAAATAAACAGCATTTCTAAGAGCCAGCCTGGAGTCCTGCATCCCTCGTTTTGGCTCTCACAGGAGTGTCCCCTTGGAGCTGAGCCTTTCCACTCTGTGCCCAGAATCTTTGGTTTGCCCTCATCCCTCCTGGCATCGCTCTCCTCCCTGCCCTCCCTTTTTCCAGCCCCATGACCTCAGGTTCTGGCTGCTTCCCTGGCACTGATCTCCTCGGGCACGGCTGGGACAAGAGGGGACAGACAGACAGACAGAGTGTTCTCCTAGGCCACCACAAGATCACACAGGCTGCAAAAGGGCAAAATCCCAGCGCATCCTATTTTATCTGGAGAGTGCCTGAGGGCTGATCCCGCTCCTCCACGTGCTGGACGAGCCTTTGGCAGCAGCCGAGTCCCGAGGGCCAGCAGCGCCCTCCCTCCGCCCTCTCCCGCCCCGCGGTCACAAGGTTTCAGTCAGCAAAAGGCGAATTTTATTCCATCGACGCACGCTTTATTATTGTTATAAATGATAATAAATCACAGCGGCGGGAAGTGGATGGATGGGGCAGGAAGGGATGTAGGGGATGGTGAAACACCTCTTACTCCTCACCCCGGGAATGTGAGCTGTGTGGGGGGAAATAAAATCCCAAAATCCCAGGGGATGTCTTGGGGGGATGGAGGGGAGCGGGGCAGGGGGGCTGCGGGGTTTCCCACCCCATCCCCTGCTGTGGATATCCCCTCTCCTCACCTGGCCTTTTGCACCCCCCTGGATCCCTTTTGGATGTTTTATATCCCAAGTTTCGCGATTTCCAGGTGCCTTTTGATGGCATTGCTGCCCTCCCTTCTGAGGTATTTATAGGAGGAGGAGCCCCTGCTGCCACCAGCTCCCAGTGTCTGTGTCAGACCCAGGGTGACCCCCCAGTGCCTTTGGGGACCTCGAAGGAAGGGCTGAGAGAGAGCTGCATGAAAACTCGGCTTTTTTGGTGATTTCCAGCCTCCCCCCTGCTTTGCTGGGTGAAGTCATGACTGGAGGAGCTGCTGATGGGACTCAGCCATGACCAGAGCCTGATGGAGATTCCAGCTCCCCTCCCCGGGCCGAGTGACAGCTCAGCTCACAAATCCAATGGAAAAATGGCTTGGCTCAATTTTTTTTTTTTTTTAATTTTCTCTTGTGTTTTGGTTCGATTTTCAAGGTCAACTGGGGGAAAAACAAAACAAAACAAAACTGCTGCCAACAAGGGCTCCACAAGTTGGTGGCAGGGAACCAGCACTACCTGTGGCATCGGGATGCTCCAGCTCTGCCAGGAGCAGGAAGTGAGTTGGGGACAATCCCCAGAGGGGAACGAAGGGGTTTCCACCACTGTGGGACCTGTTCCTGTAGCACCAAGAGCTTCCAGCCCTGCTGCCTGTGAGGTCTGAAGGTTCCCTGAATTCCCTGAAGGTCCCACGCCATGGTTGTACCCGGGACAGTGACAGGGAGGGGAGGGAGAGGCGCTGAGCTCATCCCAGCGGTGGGGAAAGGAGATGGAGCAGGGGCAGAAGCAGCAGCAGGAGGGCAGCGGGGTGCAGGAAAAGCCGAGCCTGTTGTAGGATGTCCAGAGCAGCCCAGCAGGGATACCCTGGCCCCGTCTGGAGCTGGCTGAGCACCTCGCAGTTTGCTGGTGAATCCCCTCCTGCTCTGAGGGGGACACGGGCACTCATCCCCCGCAGCCCCACTCCAGAGCCGCTCTGAGAGTGAGAAACCTCCCAGCCCTCTCCCTCACCCCCATCCCACACTCAGAGCCTCCTTCCAGGCCAGGTCACCCTTCCCGGGAGCGGTGCCACAAACCCCGCCATGTCCCCAGCGCTGCCGGGGGCTCGGTCCTGCCGCTCTCCCTGTGTCCCTTTTGTCAGGACTGTGACTCTGGCTCTGTTTCTGTTCCGTCCCTCTCCCGTGTCACTGCCTGAGCTCGGGGATTCCCCCAGCTCGCCACGCTGCACTGAGCACGTCCCCGCTCCCGCTCGTCCCCGCTAATTAGCGCGGCTGACCGAGTTTCCTTCATCAGTGCTAATTGGCCAGGTCTGGTCGCGGCTTCCCCTTCCTGGCTCTCGCCGTGCCCTGGGGTAATTTCAGTGCAAGAGAGAAGAGAAATGAAATGGAACTCGATGTGCCCCCTGTCACTGCGCACATCCGACACCAACACCCGCAGCTGGGACACCGCGGGTGTCACCGGCGAGGCTGTGGCTCCTCCTCAAACCCACCCCTGGAGTTGTGCAAAGCCCCTTTGCTCCCCACCAGTGGTGACTGTCACCCACCTGGGGACCCCCCGGCTTGTCCATTCACCCTCAGAACTCAGCTCCAGGTGTTGTCTGGAGAGGCTGAGCTGGAACAGAGACCGGACAGAGCAAAAAGAATAAAATCGGTATTTATTGAAAGGAATAAAAAGGTATTTATTGAAAGGATTCACCTTGGGCAGTGCAAGAGCTGCACCCAAATCAAATCCCAGCTGGATCCTGGTCACGAGTTTTACACTTTGATAAGTTTTGGTTCCTCCACACATTGGGGTCAGCGATCCACCCACAGCCCCAGGCTGTGCAGGCTCAGCCCCTGCCTTGCCCCCTTTCCCTCGCTGCTGTTTCTGCTTTTTGGGTCCCAGCTGTCCTTGATTCTCCAGCCAGAAAGGAATTGTTTTGTCTGACTGCCCTGTGAGGAGAACTCACCAACACCTAACGTGAAGTTTCAGAGTTACACACTAAGAGCAGAGATTCTGGAAAATAGAAAATCTAAAACCCAAGGCGTCACAGGCACCCGGTGGCATCACCAGTCCAGTGCCCTGGGATGAAGCCACCCCGGCCAGGACAGTGCTGGGGACAGCCCGCGGGTGGCACCTGCAATGCAGAGCAGCTCAGCCTTGCTCTCCATCAGCTGCGGGTCGAAGGGATGGATCCCCGCCATCCCCCTGGAGCTGTCCCTGATGCACTCCAGGTGATCCAGCACGGGAGGGACAGCAGCCCCGGGGCTGGGGACAGAGGACACGGTGTCACAGGGACCCCAGAGCACCAGATCCCTGCCCTGTCACTGCCCTCACCCCCGTGGCCTCCCCTGTGTCCCAAAGGAGGATGCTCTGGTTGGAACCACCCCCCCTCCCCCTGTGTGTGTGACCAGGGCTGTCCCCATGTGCACAGGGGAGGAAGGAGAGCTGGATCTGGGGGATGCAAGGGAATTTGGGGTGAGGGATGTCCCTCTGAGGGGTGCATGGGGATTTTCAGGGGTCTCTGTGCAACTGGATGGGGGTTTGGGGTCTCTGTGGCGTGCTGAGGGATTTGGGAGGTGTCTGTCAGCCTGCAAGGGGGGGTCAGGGGGTGCTCGCTGTGTGTGAGGGCAGAACAGGGGGGTTCGGGGGGCAAGGAGTGGAGGCCACAGAGCCTCACCTGGACAGAGACAGGATGGGAATACAGGGATGGGGGCTGTGCCCTGCACACCTGGAGCCTCCTGTGCTCTGCTAACAGGAGGGACCAGCCCCAACCCCCAACCCCAGGCTCTGTCTGTCTGTCTGTCCGTCTGTCTCCCGGGACTGCTCCACCCTCCCCCTCACATCTGGCCAGCAGCAGTTTATTTTTTCCTCCAGGGTTGCGACACTCCGAGGCACGGGATGTTTTTCCTCCGCTGTGTTGGACCCCCGCAGGGAGAAGGTGGGAGGATTGTCTTGGCCGGGGAGCTCCGGTCACGATGTCTGAATGTCCCACCCACTGTCCCCAAGTGCACAGAGGGGACACCACAGAAAGCAAATCAGGGCTGGAGAAGGGAGAGTGGATTCCTGGGTGATGGGGAAGGGTGATGGAATCCCAGCTGGGTCTGGTTCTCCAGATCTTCCAGGACTTGCAGCAGTGACCAGATCCCCGCCAGTGATGGAGAGGGCAGCTGGATCCTCTTGGGGCTGTAGGTACCCACCTCATCACGCCCTCAGTCATGATCCACAGCCATGTCACCCTCCACTCAAAGGCCTGGGTGACCAGAGGATGGAGGTGCCACCACAGCAGGCCTGGAGGACACCGTGGGGTGCCCCAAGATCATCCCCACTGCTGGAGCAGCCCCTGTCAGCAGCACCAGGGCGGCCAGACCCCACCTGTGCCTCCCTTTTCCCATCAGAATAAATACCATCCATTCAGAAGAAACCATTTTATTATTTTTTTTTCCCAAAGAAAAAAAGCAATATAAATATTAGAGTATAAAACTTGCGTGTAACACATCGACGTTGGTCTATATGGGTATAAGAAGGATATAAGCATATATATAATATATAAGTATAATTCAATATTAGACACATTGAAAGGGCAAACGTGTTTCATTTCACGTACACTCGGAGCACAGACCACATGGAAAGGAGATACAGAGAAAAATTGAAAATACTGATGTCCACAAGTTAGTTACCGCGATTAAAAATAACACGCCACTAAATACACGACACTCACTACGCTACCTCAGATTGCAGATTAAAAAGAAAAATATAAAGACTACGATTCAGCTACAGCGTTTCTAGAGGAGGGGCAGGTGGCAGCTGCAGGGGACAGGGTGGGACCCGCTCCCAGTGCAGCCAGCGCCGGAGGTGGCAGGATCCGGATGGGACACGGAGGAAGCTCCTGCTGCCCTGGGCTTGGGGAGGGGGCAGGGGTGGGGAGAGCCTGGCTGAAAGGGCTGGATCTGCTCGGGTGAGTTACGTGTTAGTGATTAAAAAAGGAAGAAAAAAAACAACACACACCCCCCTGGGAAACTCGGTGTGGCCCTTCCTGGCCACCCCGCAGCTCCTCTGCTGGCCCTGGCTGCACAAAGCCCCCATCCGCCTCTCCCGGTGCTCAGAGCTGCTTTGCTATGGGAAGCTGGCCTGGCGCTTTGGTGATGGGTACATGGAGAAACTCGAACCCTCATCCTCCAATTCTCCCCGCAGGGTACAAAGCCCAAAGCCAGCGGGATCATCCCCTCCTCCGGGCTGGCCCCGCGTGGTCTCGTGTGACACTCCCCCAATTATTGCCCCCATTTTGCAGCGTCACTCCCTGCTCTTGGCTCCCTTGCCGGATCTGGTCCCCAAACGCCACCAAAACAACCACCACTTACTCAGCCACCAACTCCGCCCCAAAGCCATGCACCAGCAGCTCCGCGCATCCCACCCCAAGCCCGCCCACCCCAAACAACCTTTGGGGCCCCCACTAGAAGCAATAATGAGTTTCCCCCAACCCGCCTGAGCCATCCCACCCCCTCCCACCCAGCCCTTCCCCAGGGCAGCCCCGGCACGGAGCTCGGGCACTGCCGGCGCGTTCACGCCCCGTGGGCATGCGAGGACTTTGTGCGGGTCCGTGGAGCTACTGCGCTAGTGCAGGTGTGAGGTGAGGGACGTGCATGCAGACACCGTGTGCAGACACTGAAGCGTCGCCCCCGTGTCCCCCCGGGCGAGGGGGGACCCGGCCAGGCCTGGCCGCGGGGGGGAGCGAGGCTCTCTTAGCCTTAATTCCATAAGAACATCGACTGTACATATAAATATTTACTGCAAAAAGAAGGTTTGAGATGTGTCTGCTCTTCGGAGACCCCTAGAACCGCCGGGGCAGCTGCCGCTCACCTCGGCGTGCTCCTCATGGAATTCCCTGCCTCTCACACAGCAGGAGGGCTTTTTCCTTATCTTATTTCAGGCCATTAGTGGTTACACTTTTAAAAAACAAATAAACAAAACCAAAAATGTTTAGGATGCAGCTTTGCCATATTCCCTTTGACTCATGCAATATAAACAATTTTTTTCCAGATGACAGGTAAGCAGGAACTGAAGCACTCCCGACCAACTTCCAAATTCCAAAAGCCATCGCTATCATTGACTGGGGGTGAATTTTACGAATGGAAAATTTAAGAGCAAAGAACTGGAGCATGGGCTCTAAGCTAAGAACTTCCTTTTTCCTTTCCAAAAAAATAGCTGAAGGGCTATAAATTAAAAGATCCACATTAAAATTATTTACACTGGGCAAAGCCGAGCACAAGCCTTGTGCCTTTCCTCGGACTAGCTGGGAGCAAATCGGATCCAAAGACATGGCAAAAGACCTTCCGCCCTTGCATATTCTAATACCCGAGGGATTGTATAAAACATTATTCACAGGGCACTTGTTTGCGTTCGGTTTAGATTCCGGATTGGTTTCCATCACCAGACCCGAGAGCAGCGAGTCCCTGCTCTCAGCTCTGATGATGACGAGATACATTCGCAGCATTTCCTACTTTTGCACCACAAAAAAAAAAAATAATTCACATTCGTCCTCCGGCCTGGGCTGTGGTTTTGGGGGGAGTGCTGGAGCCGGCTGCCCTGTAGCTCTAAGGTCTCCTTTTTCTTCTTCACTACTTCTTCTCCTTCTTGCCGGATTTTTTCTTGTTGCCTCCGGCGGGGGCGGCGTTCTTGGCGTCGCGCTTGCCGGCGGCGTTGGTGAGGGTGGCGTTGCTGCCCGGGATGTAGACGTTCTGCCGGTAATCGGGGACGTGCTGCAGGGTGAACTGGGGGCCGTAGCGGGCACTCAGCCCCATCGTGCCATTGCCACCACCCAGGGTCGAGTTACCATCAGCAGCTTCTGTGGGCAACGCCGGAGAAAGGGAAAAAAAGAGAAGGGCAGGATGTTAAAGCCAGCTGGAGACCCTCACCCCAAGCCCCACAGGGTGTCAAACCCAACACATCACCCTTCAGCTCCCCACGAGGCTGTGCTGGCACAGAACTCCCCCCGAAACTGCCCTTTACGAACATACTGTGCAGCCACCATTAGCGATGCATTAAAGGAAATCCAATATTTATTTCTTTTTCCGCCGCATTTAAAACCCTGCCCGCGGTATTTTTCTGCAGCCAGGTTTATTCAGGGAGCGGGACACAGGAGATGAGAAAGAAAACCCCTCCCCTGCAATACCACAAAATGGCTCTAGGAAGCCGAGCACGGAGGAAATCAATGCCAGAGCGTGTCTGATGGTCCAGATCTGGGAGCAGGGGGAGGGGAAGGCAAACTCATTCCTGTCGCTATGCAAAGCTCCAGCACGGAGCGAGGAGGGGCACGGGCTCCCCCCGGAATGCTGGGGCTCTGCTGGATGCTGGAGACCAGATGGAGACGGGGGGGATGCGAGGAGGCAGGGGGAGAAATGAGCACGGGGGGATGGCAGGGCTCGGGTGATGCTGTTGCCATGAGCTCGGTCTGCTCCAGTGCAGCTGCCTGTGCGCGGCTCGGGGTGGGATTCTTGCACAGAAATAGTTTGCTCAAACTCAGCCTTTGTATGAGAGACTGTGGCTCCCATCTCAGCCTTTAACTGCTCGCGGCTGGGGCCAGGCTCTCCTGCAGGATGGGGACACCCAGCAAGGCACCCAAGGCAGAGCCCAGGGGTGCTGCTCCCTCCTTTCACAGCTAGAGATTGTGGGAACAAAGGAAAACAACGAGCAGAGGTGGGAGGCTGGGTCCCCTCGCGTTTTCCTCACTCCACACCAGCTCTGTGCACGCCTCTGTGTTGCCTTTGCTTTTCCCTAAGCAGATAGAGGTGGCTAAGCCAGCCAGGAAAAAAAGCTGGACAAAAAGCTGGAGCAAATCCACCATCGCCCTGAAATATGGCTGTGCACACATTCCCTTCGCAGGGGTCGGAAGGATGAAGCAACTGCAGTTTTGAGAAGTTGCAGCTGCTCTGTTGGAGCGGGAGGGGAGGGAAACACAGCGAGGCTGAAAACACCGGGGTGAGGGTGAATAAACACAGCGACCCAGCGTGGGGAAATGCCTTTCACTTCCCGTTCTAGAAGCATCCACCACAGGAGAATTCTCCCAGAGTTCCCATGAAATGGGTTCCAGACCGAGCAGGGTTTGGAGGATTTTGTGCTGGGGAGGTGTGGCTGTAATTAATATTTATTGTTAATCCTCACTCGCCTGAGCAGCAGCTTATTTCATTAGCAACCAACTCAAGCCCACACCCATGGAGGTGTTAGAAATTATCCCCATGGGATGGGATGACTGGAGATCATCTCACAAGTGGACTACAGCCTCCAGCCACGGCAGAATTGTCATTTGTGGATTGTCCCAGCCCAGTGACAGGCTGGGTGGACTTGGGCACCTTCTCTTCCCTGGTTATTGCTGTCCTGTGTCCCTCTGGGACCGTCCCAGAGCTCTGAGCAGCGATGGGCTGGGGGCTGCCAGCACTACCCAAGCCCCCAGGAATTAATTTACAGTCTCAGCACAGCTTCTACCAGGGAGAAAAAGAAGAAAAAGGCTCTGGTGAAGTTCTCAGCCTGCCAGGCGGTCCCGGGTAAGGGCGCCCGGCTGTTTCTAGGTAACACTGACATTAAGGCTGAAAAGAAGAGAGAACAGGAACAATAGAGGGTTATAAATGGGCACCGAGGTGCTCTTGCCAAGCAAAGCTCTTGTTGCTGCAAAGGTCACGCTCAGCCTCTACCAGCAGCCTGTCATTATCCCAAACGGTCCTGAGGAGGAAAACAAGAATTTGGGCTTCGGCAAAAATAACCAGCGAGTGGCTCCATCGCCCCGTGGGCAGAGGGGAGGCCGGGGGCAGCCCCAGAGCACGTGTGGCTGCAGCTGCTGGAGGGGCTTTTGGGGCACCCAATATAGCGTGAGTGTCCCTGCCTGGGGGACAAGGACCGCCCCGGGCTGCCTTTCCGTCTGTGCTCCCACCACCCCATGGCACCTCTCTGAATTCTTACTGGGAGCCAGAGTATTTTAAGGACAGGATGTCTGCCCTTGTGTCTGGTGTCCTGGAGCATCTGTGCTCCTTGGGCTGTCCTAGCAGCTGCCTCTGCCCATTCACATCGCCCGAAATTGGTTTTTCATCTTGCTCCCAGCTGCAAGGCTGATCCAGAGGAAGGATGGCTGAGAAGGGAGACAGAACCCTACAGCAAAATAGCCCTGGGGGGGGGAAATCAGGTTCCCAGATTACTTGTGATGGTAATTTAACCACTGGGAAAGGGATTTCATTTTCAAAGGACTGGATGGTGCAGGCTTGGCCAGCGCTGCCTCCTGCCAAGCCAAGGAAAACCCCTGGCCCAGGGTAACGATGCACCCAAGGCACCACCTGTGTCACTGTGTCCACCCCGGAGCTCAAACAGAGCTCAGTGGGTGACAGTGAAAGCTACGGATTATTTAAATGGCCAGGAAATCACACCCAAGGATGGGTAGCACAAAGCTTAATGGACAATTAGCGCTGCCCGTAATCAAAGCCTGCTCTAATCAGCACTATTGGCTCAAAGAGAGAGCAGAAACGGGGCACAGAGAGTGAGGGTGACAGGAAAACTCTGTGCTGGAGGAAAAAACTTGTGCTGTGTCCCCATCCAACACATCCAACACAGAAAGGGCCTGAAAAGGATGGATAAGGGAAAGCCATTGTCTGTAGGAGGGATTTGATTTGCATCACCCCCCTGGGCGGGCTGGAGCCGTGGGAGAGGTTGGGACCGTGCGAGGCTCGGGGATTGGGGCAGATTTGCTGCAGTAGGGCCCGGGGCTCCGCGAAAGTCCGTGCTTAACCTGGGAGGGACCCGCTTAGCTCTGATCCTGGGGATTGCTGGAGCAGCAGCCAGAAAAACAGCTTTATTTACCAGCGAGAAAACCGGATCTGGAGACACTGGGTGATGATAACCACATGCAACCCCAAGGGCTGTTTTTCCATGGTCGTTTTTCAGAGCAAAGACACATTTTCACATTGTTTCTTTCTCTTGAGTGTAAACAACTCGCTGGGCCCAGACCTTGGTCCCCCTCCCCAGCCACGGCAGCTGTCTCCTGGTGTCTGCAGAGCAGCAAAGTTCAGCTGCAGCAGCTTTCCAAGAAAGCAACACCAAAGCCATTCCTCCTCCTTCAGATTCCTTCCCTCCCGACAGCTCAAAGGAAACATCCCAAGCATTTTGCGCAGGGTTTTATGGCTGTGCTTCTATTTTTAAATCAAGGGGGGGAAAGACTTGGAGGTATTTATAAATAAAGGCTCTATGAAAACCAGGCTTTTTATCCATAGTGCTGTACAGAATGAGAATTGTCCTTGTTTTGTACAAAGCCACGGAGGCTGGGGGTGTGTGGGAACATCCCTCCCTGCCCAAGGCTTCTGCACAGCCATAAACCAGAACAAACCAACCCAAAATGACCCCAAATCCACCCTCCTGCGAATACAGCTGCAAGGAGGCGGCAGCAGCCAGTGGGGGAACTTTGATGAGTCCATGGCTCAGCAGAGGGACTCTGCACACCAGGTTTGTTGGGAATACTGAGTCAGGCATTTGCTGTTTCCCTGCTCCAGCCTCCAACCACACACAAACTTCCAGCCTTCCTTCCTCCTGACCTTCCACCAAGTTAAATTTAAATTGTGACTTTCTGGAACCCAGCAGTTTATAAAACATCATCTCCAGACTGTTTTTTTCATGTAACACAAGCACAGCACAGCCTGATGGTGTTTGAGTACAAGCAAACTGAGTTTGGGTGGAGGAGATGTCCCTGCCTACAGGAACCAGGTGTCTCCTCTGCCTGGATCCTTCCTGACCCCTCTCAGTGCTTTGGGATCTGTGGAAGGAGAACTCCCAGCTAACCCAGATAAATCAGTCCCACAGCATCTCCTCTATCAGCATGACCCCGAGATGGCCCCACAGAGGAGAATCAGGGTTTTCCCAGGAGGAATGGACACCAACCGTTGGCTGAAGCCAGGATCATGGCTTGGAGCATCTCTGTGTCAAACTGGTTGTTGGGCCAGGCTCCAGCTTCCTCTCCATTCTGGGAGCTGTGGGAAAAGAAAACAAACAGCAAGTTACTCCAGGTCCGTCAGGAGGAGTGGGCTGGACCAGGGCGTGCTTTAAATCCTCCTATTAAACAGCACTCAGGAGTCAAGAGCTTTCAGAGGTGTCCCTGACCAGGCTCTTGAAGAAGCACTTGAGGACTCCGTGGTGCTTCCAGCAGCACCTTCCTAACTCCTGCTGCCTTCAGAGGCTACAGCCAAGCATCTCATCTCCTCATAATCCCACCAGATGGAATCACAGAATGGTTTGGGTCAGAAGAAAACTTGAAGATCATCTATTTCCACCCGCCTGCCATGAGATATAATGTAATCCATTGCCAAAATTACAATGCAACATCATAAAAACTGCAGTCCTGAAGGCCCAGAGGTGCAGATGCACCCTTGTACAACCAGGTCCTGTGTCCTGCAGGCTGGGGGTGGATGCCAGCCTGATGCACCTTTCAAGCTCTTCCAGCTTACAACTCCATTCTGTGGCTTCATCCACGTGATGGAGGCTGAGAAAACCCCATAGTGTGGTGAGATTTGGGATCATCATGGAGCAGCTGCCTGGCACCACAGGATTTGCTCTGAAAAGAGTCCAAGATCAGTCCTGGAGAGGAGAGCAGGGAGGATCTGGGCATCTGCCTTGCTTCCCTTGGCTGCTGGGGGTGCTGAGCACCACAGATCCGCCTGGGAAAACTCGGGGGATGCAGACAGGTTTTGGCTGAGGAGGTTCAGTGGCCGAGGCTACAATCAGCACTCTGTGTGCAGCCTAACAAGCCCTGCTTTCATGTCTGCCAGGTGTCAGCTGTGCTCAGCCACCCCTCACTGCTCAGGGCTGTGCTCCCAGAGCCCCTCCAGAGCCTCCACACTTCCTAAACATCTCAGCAGCTTCCTGGGGTCCCCTCTGCTCTGTCCCTGGATGACCTCACCACTCAGATCACCGCTGTCTCCTCTCCCAGTCCCTGCTCTGACCACTCACAGCCCTTTCCATCCACTGGAATGCCAGGATTTACCCCTTGGCTGTGTGCTGGCTCCCTTGGGATGAGAGCTGCCCTGCTCCTGCAGCTAGGAGCTCTCCTGAAGTGAGACAGAGGAGGATGGGGGCTTGGAAAACCCTTCCCATGAAGAAACCTTACCCCATTTCCCAGGAAATTGTTCAAAGCATCAGGCTGCAAGTCACGAAGGTGGCCTCCTCCAGCAATGTGGTGCCTGGGTACAAACCCAGGAGCTGCCAGACCCCAAAACCCTGCTCAGACCTTGAAGCCCTACTCAGATCCTGAAGCCCTGCTGAGACCTCAACATCCTGCTCAGCCCCCAAATTCCTCTCAGCCCCTGAATTCCTGCTTAGCCCCTGGATTCCTGCTCAGCCCCGAATTCCTGCTCAGCCCCTGAATTCCTGCTCAGCCCCTAAATTCCTCCTCAGCCCCCGAATTCCTGCTCAGCCCCCGAATTCCTGCTCAGCCCCTCTCCAGCAGCCACACCCCCAGCCCCGGGGTGTCCCTCTGGCAGCTCCGTGCCTGAGCACTCTCCACCCTGCAAATGCCAGCGTGGGCACAGCCAGTGCCAGCTCAGTGCCACGGGCTGGGCACCAGATGGGCTCCTCACGCCCTGCTGAGCATCCCCCTGCCCGAGCGCCCCCTCACACACAGAACAGGCTCAATGGGGACATTCTGGAGCTGGGATGGACCCACGGGCACGTTCTGTACCTGCCACAGTGGCCTCGTAGCCGCATCAAAGCTCTGCAAGGAGAGAAGCCTTGAGTGCCCATGAGCTGTCACTATCCCTGTGAAACCCTTGCCTGAGCACAGGGTGCCCAGAGAAGCTGTCCAAGGATTCCTGGCAGCGTCCAAGGCCAGGTTGGACAGGGCTTGGAGCAGCCTGGCACAGTGCAAGGTGTCCCTGTTCATTGCAGGGGGTGGAATGAGACGGTCTGTGAGGTCCTTTCCAACCCAAACCACTCTGGAATTCTGAATATATCTCCGAACTCCCTTTGAAACACTGTAAGGATGCTGTGCAGACACTCCCAGGTGCTCTGCAGAAAATCTGGTCTTTAACAACTCGTCCAAAGACGTGCAGGACCCGAGCCAGGAGCACGGGACCATCCCTCCCCTTCATCCCGTGCCTGATCCACCCCCCGCCGGGCGCAGGGCGCTGTTCTCACACCAGTTAATCTTTAGAGGATGCAAATAACCACGAATGGAGCAGAAGCTGCCCCCGCACGACCCTGCAGGCAGTATCCTGCAATACCTGCTGTCTGCCGCCTCCCAGGACATCCTGGGATTTATTTACAGCCCTCCTGCGCCCCGTGAGTGGTGGCACGATTTCAAAAATCCAGACGTGAGGCGTGCTCGCCTCTCAGATTGATTCCTCCGTGATGCCTGTGCCGAGACTCCGGCTCGGTGCCGTGCCAGGACAAGGTGGGGACAGCCCTGGGGCTGCAGTGACCTGTTAATGTCACAGCCAGGGCTGGGAATAGAGCCCCGGGCTTGATCCAATAAAGGACTTAGGAACCTAAACTCCACAACCCATTCACCACCCGTTAACCCCAGCAGCTCCTGCCCCTCCCCCAGCTGGAAGATGAAGTTCCCAGGTTTTTCAGGGCTTGGGGAAAGCTGCTCAGAAACATCCCCGAGCCTCCCAGCCGCTGATCCTGGCTCTGGGAGCTGCCCTAACAGGATGGTGGTACCCAGAGATGGGGGAAGGGAAAGCACCAGAAAATGCCAAATGTATTTTGGGTGGTTTTTTAAATTGTAATATTCCAGCGACTTGAACTCTGTTTTGAAATCAGAGGCTCAGGTTCAATTTCCTCTTGGATGTGGCAGTGCCAGCATCACATTTTCCACCTCCCAAAAGACTCTTCCCTCCTTCAGGCAACTCCTTCAGGGTCCCTGTACAGAAATTCCTCCTGCCTGCCATCACAGCCTCCAGAGTGTCCTACGAAAATGGGAATGCACAGAAGGAAAGGCTCAGGAAATTCACCTGCACCAGGACCCTGACCCCACCTTGGCCCCAGGGCTGCATGAAGGCACAGACAGGAGAGCTGGCACCACTGGACACCAGATTTGGCCAGGAATGGGTTGGAAAATGGGGGGGGGGATGAAGGGTCTGGGCAGTCCCTGCAGCCTGGGAGGGTCTGAGTGACACAGTCCAACCCTCCCAGTGCACAGCCCAAGAAATTCGGACCTTGCTCAGGCTGTTCTGAGCTCTTGGTTTAGAGCTGTGTGTCCCAGGGAAGGAGGGCTGGGCATCACCAGCTCAGGAAGGGCAGCAGTTCAGACCCTCTTCCTTCCTCGTGGTCTGAGTGAGGGATGAACACATGAACTCCTGGCACGAGCCTCAGCTGCCCCTCCACCACCCCACTGTGGGGGGCACACCCAAAGCCCTACACCCCCTTAATTCCCTGTGAGATCACAAAATCAGACTGGAAGAGGGGCGTGAATCCTACAATGGTTTGGGTTGGAAGGGTCCCTAAGGGTCCCGCAGTGCTCCTAAGTCCCACATTTCCAAGCAGAAGGAGCTCCCCAACGCTGCCTTGGGCTCCAGTGCTCAGATCATTTTGGTGGCTCTCATGACCCTGCTTTTGTTGCAGTGAGGAGCCCAAAATTCGGCACGGTGCCCCAGGTGTGGATCTGTGAGTGCCACAGTGCTGTGAGGGCAACTTCTTGTCCTGCTGGCTACAAGCTGACCAGTAAAACCAGTCAGTGTCTGTCACAGCAAGGGTGCACTGGTGATTCGTGTTCAACCTGACACCCCTCTGTCCTTTTTTTCACCCTTACTGCACCCGGTGCTCCCGAATTTTGCACAAAGCTGTGTGCCTGCTCCTCATGACGCCACGTAGAAAAGCTATTTTGGGAATGCCTTAGCATTGCAAAAAAAAAAAAAAAAAAAAAAAAAAAAGAAACAAACACACTTTCTTAAA
>VXBI01010997.1:378821-396933 GCA_013397375.1 Toxostoma redivivum
GGCTTTGGGGACCCAGCCCCGAGCTTTGGGGACACAGCTCCGGGCCTTGGGGACACAGCCCCGTGCCTTGGGGACACAGCCCCGTGCTTGGAGGGACACAACCCCGTGCTTGGAGGGACACAACCCCGTGCTTGGGGACACAGCTCAGGGCGAGCATCCCTCTGTCCTACTTCCCACGCCAGCATCCCGGAGCCCACCACCCTCCCCCAGCCTCCAAAAAAAACCCAAAACCCGGGACGAGCTCCAGAACTCCACAATTTCCCGTCCTCCCTTCCCCCACCTCCCTCGCTCCGCACATTCCCGTCCGCTCCTGTAATGCCATTAGGAGCCCTGGAGGGAGCCTGGATGAAGCCCAGCTTTCAGATCGTGACTTTGCAAAGATGCAATTGAAAATGTTAGCGAGAAGTGCGAGTGGGGGAAGATTTCCAGCCTCCCAAAGCACTGGAGAGCCTTTACTTCCAGCCTGTGGAGCTGCTGGGACCCCACAATGTTCCTAAAAGTGGGGCCAGGGCAGTGTCCCCATCCCTGGAACTCTTCTAATCCTCCTGAAGGAGACAGAGCCCAGACCAGGAATTATTTCCCCCAGGCCATCCTGCCACCACCCGTGTCCCAGACACGCCAGGAAGGATATTTTGAGCAATTCTTTGGAAAGGTTGTTGTGCCTATTTTTCAGTTCCATCTCTGCAGCCGGCCATGGCATGTGCTCAGCTGTGCAGGAAGCAGATGGAGAGAGAAAAATTCAACCAATACACGTAGCACCTGTTAAATTACCTAAAATAGCTTTTCTATACATAAAACTGATGAAACCCTTGATATTCTTGGGGGCTCTCCACAATGAGAAACACATCCCATCACCAAGATATTTCCTTTTCTCTATAAAAGTCTTTACAGCTTTTGTCCCACTTGGCAGAATCTGGAGGGTTCAGACTTCAAGGGCCATGACAAATGCAGGTAAAGGGATTATTGGCCCAGAATGGTCCTTGAGGGAAGGAAATAGTTTAAAAGGGCTATGTGAGGTAGAAAGAAGCCCAAATACTGAATGTGCTGAGATTTGGGCTGTTAAGGAGTGAGCAGGAGTGCTCACAGGTGGCAGAGAGGACCAGCTCTGTGGAAGGGGAGGTGGGGTGGGACAGGACACATCTCCACAAAAACCTTCAGCTTCCAATCCCTTGATCAGATCAGCTCTGCAGGAAGAGGGAGAGGAGTTATCCAGGGACAAGTCCTGCTCCCAGCATCAAAACAGCTCCTGCCTGCCCCAGCAACCCAAATCCACTCCAGAACTGCACCACAAGGCTGCAGCCTGTGCTCAGAGCAAAGCCAGGCTCTGAGCAGCCTCACAGTGCTCTAAAAGCAGTGTTTTGTCTGCAGGGTTGATAGGAAACCCCAGTAATTAAATCACAGAATTGCAAGGTTGGAAAAGTCCTCTGAGATCATTGAGTCCAACCATTAACCCAGCCCTGACAATTCCAGCACAAACCCAAGCCCCAAGGGCCACATCTGCACAACTTTTAAATCCCTTCAGGGATAGAGACTCCACCACTGCCCTGGTAGTCTGTTCCAACACCTGAGCACCCTTTCAGAGAGGAAATTGTCCCTAATATTCAATCCAAACCTCCCTTGGTACAATCTGAGGCCTTTTCCTCATCCTGTCCCTGTTCCCTGTTCCCAGATCCCAAATCCCCCCGGCTGTCCCCTCCTGGCAGGGAGTTGTGCAGAGCCACAAGGGCCCCCCTGAGCCTCCTTTTCTGCAGGCTGAGCCCCTTCCCAGCTCCCTCAGGAATTCTCCAGCCCCTTCCCAGCTCCATTCCCTGCCCTGGACACCCTCCAGCCCCTCCAAGCCATGAGGCTCTAAGTTATCTTCAATCTTTTCTGCTTCACAACCCACTGGGTCAAACCTGACAGGTAAAACAGTCTGGCCCTTCCTGCAAGGTGTTTGCTGAGCCAAAGCCACACAAACAAGGTGGGGACTGGTGTGGGCTTCATCAACCCACAAACCCACAAACAACCACCCCAAATACTCCCCAGAATTTTCTCCCAGGCTCCCCAGGCCGTGGTAGAAGTTGGTGATTTGAGCTCTTCAGTCTCAAGGATTTGGCAGGGGGAAAACTCCTTCAGAGCAGAGCTCCTCCAGTGGCACAACTCCTGCACTCAGAGATTCACAGCCCACAGTAAATCACAGCAGCTCTCACTCTTAGGAGAACACTGTCAGATTATGGCTGTTCCTTCAAAGCAATGCCCTCCAATAGATTTCCAGAGGCTGCTGTGATTTTTCAGGCTGCAGGGCTCCACTCAAGCCTTCCCCAGGCCTTGGGGAGGCAGCTGAGAGCAGCTCACCCTCCACGTGCTGCAGGAGCTGGGGAGGAATCACTGCTACTCAAAACTGAACAGGCAAACAAACACAGCCCAGTCAGAAGGAGCAGAATTTTAGCCCAGAGACTGCTACCACTTGTTAATTTACCTGCAAAACGTGTGGAACCACACCTGGCAAAGCAAACACTACTGCTGGCTTCACCCTGGGGTGCGTTTGGGATGGCAGTGTGAGTGAGAATTGTAATTATTTCCTAAACTTCCCACAGTAGCACTTCCCTCTGCTGCTCCTCTTGCTCCTGTCAGTGAGAAGCTGCAGCCTGTCCAGCAGCCCTGCCTGGCATTTCCACGTGCCCATTTCCACATTTTCCATGAATGAGCAGAAAATCCATCAGTGTTTATCTGCACAGCCCCACTGGTGCTTGGTAGCACCTGCTGTTGGATCCACACAAACTCTCAGCGTAAATTCCTCAGCGTTTACAACACCCACAGACGCCCCTGTGGCTCCTGGGTCTGCCCTCATTTATTTTTAGGAAGGATGTGGGCAAAGCCTGCAGCTGTGGCCAGTTGTCCTTCTGCTGGGTATTCCTGTGCAAGCCCAGGAATGTCCCTGTTCCCCTCTCTGGTCCCAGCTGCTCTGGGATGACCCCCCAGCTACACGGGTGGGATCAGGGTCCTGGGACACTGTCATGAATTCATTTTCATCTTTTGTTTTTCTCCTCTGTCAGAGTCAGAATTAAAGCATGAGAGATAGAGTTTTGTGTTTGGACTCAGTTGTTTATTAATTCTTATCTATAGTACAGTGAGTTCTGCAGCACTTCTAGCTAACAAGCTAAAAATGAAAAAATGGTGATGTATCTCACTCATCACAAGGTCTTTTAAGGCCTAATTGTCCAATTAAAACCTAACACCTAGATTATTTATAGTTTTGACCCAATGACCAAACACCCATGACCTGCAGTGTGGCATTTTCTATCCAATTAAAAAATACCACCCAAATCTAAGAAGAAGAAGGACAAGAAGGAAGAAAAAACTAACGCCCTAAACCCCCATCTTGTCCCATACCTATTACTATATTTTAAAAACCCAAACTCTTCACCATGTGACATCACACACCTCTATTTTAACCACACACCAGTGATTCTGGTTCTGTCATTCCATTTTGGAAATCTTCTCTAAGGCCTCAAGTCAAAAGCTGTGTTTCCTTGCAGGTCAGTGCCTGACTGGACAGAAAGTTCAAAACTCCCAGGTTTCAGGATTCCAGCAGTCATACACCCCAAAAACACACCACAAGCCCCTCCTTGGCAATACCTGCATGCTTTGAGCCACAAGAACACCCCTGAGAGTTTAAAGCTAATTCTTTATTCCTCTCCCCAGCCCCCAGCACACACAGGCAGCCTGTTGATAGCCCTGCAAGCCCAATTCTTGAAGTTCTTGCATGAAAACATAACGAAGAATGGGGGGAAACAAATAAATAAACCTCTCTTTTCTTTCCTGGTTGCCTCTTGCTGCAGCATCTCCAGTGTCAGCCCCAAGCCCCTGGTGCTGTGGGTGGGGGGATGATGGCTGGGACAGACAGGGCAGCTGTGATGCTGCTTGATAAACAAATGAGACAAAGTGAACATCACTATTGGCTGTGCTCAGCCAGGGAGGGGAAACCTGGCTAGCAACAGCTTGGGGAAGTATTAACAAAGGGGGATTTAGGATTGGAGAAGACAAATGGAAGGGGGGTGTGAAATGGCAACTCTGCATCTTCTCTACACGCTTTGCTCCTCCCTCCCTGGAGTTGCCATGGATTCTCACATTGCTTCCACCTCCTTGTGAGTCTCCTGCCTGGCATCTCCTCCCAACCCATCCACACAGCCCAAAATTCTCCTCAGTCCTGCCATGAGAGGCATCCCAGGCCGGTCTCACCCTCTCATGCCCACCTGTGAGCAGCACAAAGCCTTCCCCATCCTCCAGGAAGGAAATCCTGCCTCCAGCCCGGTGTTTTCCTGAACAAACCATCACACAGACACCAAAACAAAGAGCAGCCAGGCTCAGGCAGAGCACAATGAAAACAAACCAAAACAACAGGATGGGTCCTTTGCACCGGCCCAGGTCCCTGCACTCTCCTCCCACAGGGAAACCCCACACAATGATGATCCCACAGGGATATCCTGCAATGCTGCTGGACCATTCATTTACTCCACTTTGGCCAATTCCTCACCATAATCTCCACTACAGCCACTGATCTGATTTATCTGGGAATGGCATCTGCTGCTCGGAATCAGTCTGGATTCATTTACATTTGCCCAGAGACAGCACAGGCGTGGGTTTTTTTTTGTTTTTTTTTTTTTAAGAAATACAAAACACAAACATCATTAAATTAATCATCCTATCCCTCCTGTTTCTTCCAAACAAGATTAGTTCTGTTTTGCTCAGGTCTGCCTTGCTACCACATTTTCAGAGCATATTGTCTGAGCCCCTCTCTCCTGAGCATGTGCACCAGAGCTCTCTGTGTTTCAGAACAAAGAGCAGATTCCCTTTGTTGTCCTGGAGCAGCAGTGATGCACGAGATCAAGAGCTGCTCCCTGCCTCACTGAGCTGTTCTGCCTGGCTCCAGGTGCCCAGAGCCATGTGGGATTTATTGTGATGGGCTGGGCTATGTGAGAAAAGACAGGATTGTTTCTACCCCAGCTCCCATGGAGACAGCAAGGGAGAAATCCCAGCATTGGTTTGAGCTGGGCTTAGGGTCAGTGCCAGGCTCCCCCCACACTCCATCCAAACCCCTGGCCTAAGCTGCTGTGTCTTCATTGTTCTTTAATTTGGGTCAAACAGAGTTAAGAGCACGTCCCTTATTTTGATTTTTCAGCTAAAAGACGGGCTGTGCTCTCCTAGCACCAGCAGAACCCTGCAGTTCAGAGAGTTTGTGGTGCCACAGAGCTTCACCTGCCACCAGGAGACACATTTGTACAGGTTTAACAGCGGGGAGACAACAGCCAGCCAGGCTCAGGAGCTGCTCTTGTCCCCTCTTTAATGCCTGTACTACCGAGCAGTGCCTGGGGAATTCACACAGCAGGCATCAAAATGCTGGGAACAGCACAATGGGGAGCGGGCTGCTTTCCAGGAGCTGCCTGTTTGATCACCAGAGAGATGTCAGGGCTGGGCACTGAACATATGAGAGCACTTTCTATTTTCATCCTTTAATAGTTTGCATTAAAAACATCCCCCTTCATTTAACTTAAAACAGGATGAAAGAAACGGGAAAAAAAATCTGCAAGGATCATTTTGTGGCAAATGTGGACACAGGCAAGTGAGGGAAACCAGCAGGAATTAAAATCCACTGAGTTTTTTCAGTTATTTCAGCAGCAGCCTGTGCTTGGGCAAAGTCTTTTTCTAAAGTCAGGGTTTTTCTCATGGTATGGAAATCTCTGTCACAACATGGGCTCAGAGCAATCTGGTCCAGGGGAAGGTGTCCCTGCCCAGGATTTGGATGAGCTCGAAGGTCCCTTCCAACCCAAACCATTCTGTGATGGAGGAGCAGCTGCTCCAGGGACTGTCCTGGGCACTCAGGTCACAGACCCTCAGCAGTGACATTGCAGAACTAACATGTCACCCTCCTTCAGCTCCCCACAAAAAGACTGGGGCTGCTTTTCCTCTTGTCCTCTCTCTTCCCACGCCACAAGCTGCTGCTGCCTCTGAGGCACTGGGAAGGGGATGGAGCTTGTGAAGAGATCCAGGCAGGGGCTGGGAGCTGGGCTGAGTGTCACTGTCCCATGACCTGAGAAAAGTCCCTGTCACTGAGCTAGGGGGGTCTGGACTGCATCACTGTGCCCTGCAGAGCCCCAGCAGGATGCTGGAAGCGGGAGCAGTGGAGCTGCTCTGATGGGGCTCATTTGCTGCCTCCTCACAGCAAAACAATTACAGCAGCTGTGGAGCACTTCTGCATTAACAGGGCTTTGTTAATTGTCATTTGAACTAGAGCAGAAATGCTTAGAAAGATTTTCCTTGATTAAAATGTTGCCAGTGATGAGGAACTCAACAGACCTCAAAAAACTATTGCAGCTATAGCTTTGTTTTAAAGTCCAAGATTCTGCTATGAACACTTTATCTAATTACATCAAACCCTCACTCCATTTTAGCTTTATCAGCTGGAATAGCAAAGTTTAATCACTTCAACAAGTTGGCTATAGCAATCTCTTAATTTTCTGATAAGATAAATTATTGAGCCAGACCCAGGGAAAGAGGCACAGACAGCTGCTACAGATGTTTAATTGCAAATTCTGATACCAAAATCCAGCACCCAATATTCCCATGTTACTGTTTTAACCTCCACAGAGCCTGAGCCAGCCAGATGAGGAAGCACATCACCCAAATTTACTCCTGATTGTTCAGGGTGTATAACCCTCAGGTAAGCCCCAATCTTTTCATATATAAATTATCCTGGAGCCAGTCTCCTCATACACAGCAACCTCTGGTTGGGGTATTCACAGAGAAAGGTAGAATTCAGTTAAAGTTCTCCCTTTCAAGGGAGTTCCCCCTCTGAAGGGGATCCCTGTCCCTGCTCACAAGAAAAGATGAGAGAGGCAAAGAACAACATTTTGTTGTCAGTGGTCTCTCACTGTGGACCAAGACAAGCAAACCTTGGTGGGCCAGAGGCAAAAGAGCACAAAGAGCAGGGCACTCCCTTGGATGAGTGCACCACCTTTTTACTAGCTTGGTTTGGTTTTGGCTTGCTTTTTTCTTTACTCAGAGTCAGGATTAAAAACACAAAGGAGATGAATTTCTCCTGTTCAGACTTGGTTGTTTATTAAATATTTTCTAAAGTACAGAGAATTTTGCAACACTTCTAGCTACCAGCTAAAAGTGAGCAAAATGGAGCTGAATTTAGCTAGTTACAAGGTCTTTTAGAGCTAAACAGCCCATTAGAGAATTAACACCTATATTATTTATACTTTTGACCCAATAACCAAACTCCTGTGACCCCCAGTGCAGCACTGACTGTCCAACCAAAAACTGCTGCCTGAAATCACAAAGAAGAAGGAAGAAGAAAACCCAAAAACTTTCATCTTGTCCCATACTTACTACTATATTCTAAAAACCCCTAATCCCAAACTCTTCACCATGTGAATTACACACTTCTATTCCAACTACACACCCATGATTTTAACTCCATCACTCAAATTTGGAAGCCTTCTCCAAAGCCTGAAGTCAAAAGCAGTGCTCTCCTGGGGTCAGTGTCAGAAAGCACAGAAAGCTCAAAAATCCCAGGCTTCTGGACACAGTCCTGTGCTGTGTGCTCTGGGATGACCCAGCTGAGCAGGGAGGTGGGACCAGGTGAAGCTCTGAGGTCCCCTGACCCATCCTGTGGTTCTGTGAATGCACTTCAGAGCTCAAGGTCCCATGACTGGTAAAGGCAGTGATTTCCAGCGGCCCCCATGAAGGGAGAGGAATTAAGATTTTTGACTCAGGAAGGAATTTACATGCTTAGAATTTGCTTTAGCAAAGAGGCTTTTCTCTGTGAAACCCACTGTCCAGTCCTTCAACCATCTCCTGACTTCACTTGGAGTTCTTTCCAGTTCCTGAGACACCAAAGCAGACACAGCACTGCCAAAGCAGCTGTCACACCCCCACCAAACACAGCTGACACAGGAGCAGCCCTATTTCCATTTCTGACTCCATCAATGACAGGGACACGTCAGAGCTGCCACTCTTGGACTTTCCAGCACTGAAAGTGGCACACCAAGAAAAGAAACCCTCATCCCACAGATAAATGAAGAGCCACTCACCCACTTGTTCCAGGTCTCTGGGTCTGAGAGAAGCGCCAATCTGTGTTAGGCTGAGCTTGCTGCAAAGAAAAAGAAGAGTTTTAATACCTCTATTCTTGCCTTTGAAAATGATCCTGGATTATTTCAGTCTGGAATATCAGCATGTTCTGTCCAAGTGAAGCAAATCAATTAGAACAAAGAGAAAGCTCCCCCCTCTCCCTTTCTTGGAGTATTTCTGAAGCAGCATGAATACCAAAAAGCATGACAAAAACTGTTCAGAGAATAATCTTCCAAAGCAGCTCAGGAAACCAGGCTGTGAAAGAAATGAAGCATGAAATAAACTGATAAGGGCACGAATTCAGCAGGAGCAGTGGTACCACAGTAATGAGCTTGGAGGAGGAAGGGGGTGTGAGGGGGTGGCAGAGTTAATTGATACTGAGAAAGATGCTTTTAATACTCCAAGGTAAAATGGTAACAGACCTTCCTAATCTCTCCTTTTTTTTGTCCTTAAAAAGGCCTGTCTGAGATCTTGCTCTCATGCTTTGTAGTTGAATGACTTTTAGCTGCTGTGGCCTTGGAGCACTACACTATTTTTCTGTCCACAGAGGAAAGAATAAACTTCCGACAGCAAGAGGAAAAAGCATTATTTGTTTAGGAGACACAATAACCTTCAGACACAGCAGCACACTTTGTAACCTCATTAATAAACCCCCATATCGCTCTCTGCCCGTGTTATTTTACAACCAGACAATGCACATTTTGTAAATAAGGAAGGACATGGAGCAAGCTTGTATATTCCTGTTTGAATCATGCCTTTGTGGAAAGCACTAAATAGCACAACTGTTTCTGTCGGGAAAACACACACACTTCCGAAAATCATCATCATCTTAATGAACTCCAGAGCGATGACATACTACCTGGAAAGGACAACACTTCCCTCAGCTATTTTAGGAAGGAGCAATTCATAGTGGAACATCAGTTTTATAGGATTATTCTGCTTTACTAAGGAAAAGTGAAGACGAGTAGAGCTGACCTAGATTTTTATTTAGTAGATGTGCTCTCACTAATTTCTCTGCAGCTTTGATGATGCTCATGAAAGAAGATATTAGAATAAATTACTCCCCTAAAATAGATGCCACTGGTCCCCATGCTGCATGCAAATGAAGCTGTTTCAAGACTTGCCCTCCAGATTTCAGATACACATTTTTGCACACGCTGACACACAATACTGCACTAGATAAACCCTTCCC
Source organism: Toxostoma redivivum (assembly GCA_013397375.1). Taxonomy (NCBI): domain Eukaryota; kingdom Metazoa; phylum Chordata; class Aves; order Passeriformes; family Mimidae; genus Toxostoma; species Toxostoma redivivum. The sequence goes on from VXBI01010997.1 coordinate 388,129, forward strand.
AATATTATGAATAGCCTTTCCATTTTTTGAATTCCTGTTGTAATTACCATTTTCAAATTTAGGGCAGGCATTTGTGACACAAAATTGCTTTGCTTTTTATATCCCAAAGTCATAAAAGCTCCAGCTAAACACAGTCACCTACATCTATATTTAGGCATCTGAGTACAAACAGCTCAAGTTTTCAAAGCTTGCCACTCCTCAGCCTCTGCAAGCCCAAGGGCACATAAGGTCACCAGGATCTCTGTGAATAATGTCACTCCTGACATTCCAGTATTTTAGTGCTGAATACCAAATTCAGCTCCTTGCTCAACATGATCAAGCTGGAAAATGATCCCTTGCCAAGGCACAGTCAGTAATTAATAACACTTGGGGGTTGAGAAATGAGAAATTTCTACAATGCACCTCTAAAACTGAGCAAAAGAGGCACAGGCAGACTTTCCTTTCAGAAAACCTCCTCTGCAGCACAGGTCATGTGCCGTGTAGGAAAAAGGGGTTAAACAGAAGAAGTTTAGCCCCCAAAAAAGAAGTTCCTGACCATGCTAAGAATCACTTTAAACAGAAGCAAGTATGAGCGGGGCCAAGGGGAAACTCTCCAGTGCTACAGACACAGAGTCTTTGATTCAATAATGCTGCTCAGCCCCTTCCCCCACCTCCACCAAACCGAGCCAAAACTTTCACCTGCCACCTCCCAGGAGAGGACAGTGACACGTGTTCCCTGAGGCCACCGTCTTAGGAGGAAGGACAGACAGAGAACAGCCAGCTGGCCTGGATATGACAAACTGTTGCACTCAGCAGAGAGGACAGTAAGAAACTCTTACCCCATCACAGGGACTCGCTAAGGTGCTGGTCACCTGCTCATAGGCAGCCACGGTCTCTGTAGTGCTGGAATGGCTGAAAGGCTTTACAAAGAGGAAATCGCTCTGCTCAGACATGGGCGAGAAACAAGAGGTGTAATTCTGTGCCTGGGAGGTCAAGCCCGCTCCTCCCACGTCCAGGTACTTGATGAAGCCATCTGGCTTCATCTGCCCTCGGAAATGGGAGGTGGGCTTGCGGCCAGACCCTCGGCAGCAACCCGCCAGGGTCCAGCTGGCACTGCCAGCTTTGAGACACCGGGCAGCCGCCAGCCCGAACATCACGCAGGACACGAGGGAGATGGACACCAGGGAGATGATGAGGTAAAGAGTTAGGTTGGTATCCTCGGGAGAAGACTGGGGGAGGTCCAAGGACTTGGAGAAGTCCTGCACGCTGTTTTCCTCCGGAGAAATGACTATTACCACGGAGGCCGAGAGGGACGGCGTGCCATTGTCCCTCACTTCCACCACCAGCCTGTGGGAATCTTCTGACTCCCTGAGAGCCTGTGCAAGCCTTATCTCTCCAGAGCGGCGTTCCACTTGGAAAGGCAAAGCCTCAGCAGGCTCCTGCAGCTGGTAGGACAGCCAGGCATTATGGCCACTGTCAGCATCAACTGCTACAATTTTAGTTACCAGATAGCCAGGCTCTGCCAAGGCTGGGATGGCTTGGTGGAAGGCAGAGCCCTTGGGGACAGACGGGTAGACAATGTTGGGAGCATTGTCATTCTCGTCCAGGACAAACACGTGGACCACAGCAGTGCTGCTCAGAGCAGGAGACCCAGCATCCTTCACCTCCACAGGCACCTGGAACACCTTGTCCTGCTCGTAATCCAGAGCTCGCACGGTGTAGATGGTGCCATTGTCCTGGTCGATTCGGAAGTAGGTTGAGATGGGAACATCCTGCATCCCATTGTCCAGGATGGAATAAGACAGCTTGGCATTGCTACCCTCATCAGGGTCTGATGCTGACACTGAAAATACAGAAGTTCCAGGGAGGGAGTTTTCCTGGACGTGAGCTGTATCAAAAGGGCTGGAGAAATTCGGAGCGTTATCATTCACGTCAGCAATGCGGAGATAAAACGTTTTTTGTGTGGCCCTCTGGGGGGACCCTGAATCCACAGCCCTCACTGTGATGTTGTATCCAGTGGCTTTCTCCCGATCAAGGGGAGCGCTGGTGACCAGTGAGAAATGCTCTTTAAAAGATGACACTAGTTTAAACGGGAGCTCTTTTGCTATCTGCAGATGGACCTGCCCGTTGTCACCAGAATCGCTGTCCTTCACACCGATGAGCGCGATCACCGTGCCTGGGGCTGCATCCTCCTGCACTGGGCTGGAGACAGAGGTCAGCAGGATCTCTGGGCTGTTATCATTGATATCAATTAATTCCACTCGCAGGTGACAGTGGCCTTCCATGGCTGGGGATCCTTTGTCCCTGGCTCGAACTGCAATCTCGTAAGCACTGGATTCCTCATAATCCAGCGGGGCTTTGGTTCTGATCTCCCCTGTACGGGCATCTAAGGAGAACAGTTTGGTGAATTTACCTGGTGCATTATTGCTGGTTTTGAAAGAATATTCCACGTCCCCGTTGGGACCTTCATCCAGGTCGGTGACATTCAGCTTGGTGACCAGAGTGCCCACTGGCACGTTCTCCTCCAGAAGTACCTTGGATATGGGTGGGTCACAGACAGGAGGGTTGTCATTTGCATCCAAGACGTGGATGGTAACCCTGGCAGTGCCAGATTTCACGGGATTCCCTCCATCCAGGGCTGTCAGTGTTAGATGATGAACAGGCACTTTCTCTCTATCCAGGGCTTTTTCAAGCACGATCTCGGGCATTTTAACACCATCTCCTCTCACGTTGATGCTCAGGGCAAAATGTTTGCTAGGGCTGAGCTCGTAGGTGGAGATGGAGTTGGAGCCCATATCAGGGTCTTCTGCTACCTCCAAGGGCAGCCGAGTCCCAGGGTTGGCAACCTCAGTGATCTCCAGCACCACCTCTGGCTTGGGGAACTGGGGCGCGTTGTCGTTCACGTCGAGAACGTCCACCTCAACACGGTGGAGCTGGAGGGGATTCTCCATGACGAGTTGGAGGTGCAGAGAGCACGTGGGGCTCTGCCCACACAGCGCCTCCCGGTCCAGCCTGCTGTCCAGGAGCAGCACACCTGCCGCCAGGTCCACCTGGAAGTGCCGCTGCCCACCCTCGCTCACCAGGCGCAGGTTGCGGGCTGCCAGGCTCCGCACCTCCACCCCTAAGTCCTTGGCCAGGTCGCCCACAGAGAAGCCCGGCTCGCGATCCTCGGGCACGGAGTAGTGGAGCTGGGCGCAGCTGGGAGCCGGCAGGCAGGAGAGGGCTGCGAGCAGCAGCGGGAGCTGCCATGGCAAACTCTGTCCCGCCAGCATCCCGTGCCGGGTGTGCGAACGGAGCAGCGCGGAGAGGAGCGGCGGCGGCTCCGCGCAGCCTCCCCCTCCTCCCCGCCCCCGCAGCCGGCCCCGGCAGCCGGAACCCCTGCGGGAACCGGGGGGGTCCGAGCGGGTTGTGCAGGGAGGAAGCCGCCGCCGGAGCCGGACAGGGAGGGATGGAGGAGGCGGGGGAGGGGGCGAGCGCAGCCCGGCCGCCTGAACCGCTTCTCGATACGCAAAGACACACAAAGTCGGCGAGCGGAGGGGATGGACCGAGTGACAGTTTTACGTCTCTCCACAGCCCCCTCCTCCTCCTCCTCCTNCCCCAGAGCCGGCCGGTTCGGTGCCGAGCACCGGCGTTGTGTTCAGGCTGGAGACCGCACTCCCGAGCTCACCTCGCTGCACAGGGTGGGATCCGCGGAGGGTTTCACAAACATGAACTCGCTGATATCCGAGACCGGCGAAAAGCAGGAGCGGTAACGAGGGGCGGGGGGCGCCGTTGCTGTCACCTGCACGCCCATCACAGTGTCCCCTTTCTTAGGCTCATAGTGCAAGTGCCCAAAGATGTGGCTGGGAGGAGGCTGAAGCGTGTTCACGCTCTCCACGCAGCAGCCCTGGTTGGCAGGTGCAGAGCCCCGCCGGAGGCACCGAATGCCCAGCGCTGCCAGTCCCACCAGCGAGACGGTGGAGATGAGCACTAGGGACACAATCAGATAAAGGGTAATAGAGGGCAAGCCCCCACCATCAGCGGCCCGAGCCTCGGAGCCCTGAAGGGCCTCTGGACCCTTCTCCTCCACCAGCACCACCAGTGTGACCGCTGTGGAGAGCGGGGGCTCCCCGGCATCCCGGACCACCACCAGCAGTTCGTGCTCAGAGGCGTCCGTCTCCTGCAGAGCCCGAGTGATCCGGACCTCCCCGGAACGCAGGGCCACGCTGAAAAGCCCCAGGTCTGTGGCTTCCACGAGGTGGTAGGACAGCCAGGCATTGCGCCCCGAGTCCGCATCTATTGCCACCACCTTGGTGATGAGGGCAGGAGGGACGATGGAGGGGGAAATTCGGAACTGAGTAGCCGAGTCCTCCCCAGCCCTGGGGAAATGCACCCGTGGGGCGTTGTCGTTCTGGTCCACCACAAAAACATGAACCAGTGTTCTGTTCCTCAGGGCCGGGGAGCCACCATCAGAGACCTCCACGTGAAACTGGAGATAGGTGGTTTGCTCATAGTCAAAAGGGAATTTGGCAGTGACCTGCCCATTCGTGGGATGTATCGAGAGGTAGCGAGTAGGATCCAGGCCTGGATCTGTCCCACCAGCTCGCAGGATGGAGTAGGACAGGCGGGAATTCTGCTCCGAGTCGGGGTCGGCAGCAGAGACTGTAACCAGCACGCTGCCCACTGGATTGTTTTCTGCCACCAGCACTTCATAGGACGCTTGCTCAAACTGGGGAGCGTTGTCATTGACGTCTATCAGGGTGATTGGCAAGATGGTGTGGCGGGAGAGCGGGGGATTGCCCAGGTCCGAGGCAGAGACGGTGACATTGTAGTAGGCAACACGCTCCCGGTCCAGACGGGTGCTGGTGAGCAGCGAGTACTGGTGTTCGTAGTCCTTACGCAGCTGGAAGGGAAGATCTGGAGACACGTGACACAGGACCTTGCCCTGCTCGCCAGAGTCCCTGTCTCTGACGTGTATCACGGCCACCACCGTGCCCGGCAGTGCATCCTCGCTCAGGGTGCTCGAGAAGGAGGTAAGAATGACCTCAGGGGCGTTGTCATTGACATCGGTGATTTCCACCACCACGCTGCAGTGCTCCTCCATGGTGGGTGACCCCATGTCCTTGGCCTCCACTTCGATCTCATACACTGTCGCCTCCTCAAAGTCCAGGTTGCCCTGGACACGGATCTCCCCAGTTTGCTCATCGATGGCAAAGATCTGGCGCAAGGCAGCCGAGTTGTGGCTGCTGAGGGAGTAGCGGATGTCTCCGTTGGGTCCTTCGTCCACATCAGTGGCATTTAACTTCACCACGAGGGTGCCCAGCGGCGAGTTCTCCACCAAGCGTGCTCCGTAGGATGGCCTGTCAAAGACCGGGTGGTTGTCATTGGCATCCAGGACCTGAATGGTGATGCGTATCTTGCTGGACTGTGGGGGAGAGCCCCCATCTTCAGCAGTCAGGACCAGGTAGTGGAAAGCTCTGAATTCCCGGTCCAGGGCCCGCTCCAGCACCAGCTCAGGGAACTTCCCACCATCAGTGCGGGCCTTCACGTTGAGGTTGAAGTTGTCATTGGCACTCAGGTGATAGGTCTGCAAGGTGTTGGTGCCCACATCAGGGTCCTGGGCTGGCTGGATGGGGAAGCGGGCGCCCAGAGATGCCAGCTCGTAGATGCGCAAGGAAACCTCATCGCTGGGGAACTCCGGGGGGTTGTCATTGATATCCAGGATCTCCACCTCGATACGGTAGAACTCCACTGGGTTCTCGATGGCAAGTTTCAAGTGGAGGAAGCAGCGTGGGTTCTGCCCACAGAGCTGCTCCCGGTCTATCCTCTCACTGACCATAATAACCCCGGTGTTCACATTGACGGAGAAGTACTGGGAATCCGAATCCGACAGTACCTGCAGATTAGCTGCCGCCAGTTTAGCCACATCGGTGCCCAGGTCCTTGGCGATATTGCCCACAAAGGCACCCCGTGTGAGCTCCTCCGGGATGCTGTATCGGATCTGAGCAGATGAGCTGTGCAAGAACAGACAGAAGGAGAAGACACGCGGCAGCCCCAGGGACCGGCGCGCCTGCCCTGCCCTCGGCATCCTNCCAATCACGGCCCGCGAACCGGCGCCGCGCGCCGCGAACCGGAGCGGCCGCTCCGCGCCCCCCGCGGGGCCCGCGCCGTCGGAACGCCCGGCACCGCCGGACCCCGCCCCGGCATTGCCGCTCACCTGGCCGCGGTCCCGCAGCGTGCCGGCGGCGGGCAGGAAAGCCCCGCTCTCCCTCGGCAGCGTGGCGGGGGTTGGGCAGGGCCGCAGGAAGGTGAAGTCGCTCCGCTCGGAGCCGGGGGAGAAGCAGGTGCTGTAGCGCTGGGATGGGGAGTCGGTGGGTCGCAGCGTGACCTCCATGTACTTAAGGGTGCCGTCCGAGCTGAGCTGCAGTTTGGGGCTGGAGTGCTTGCAGAAGTCCCGGGAGGGCGACTCGCTGAGCCAGCAGCAGCAGTAGGGTGAGACGGCAGCACGGCCCCTGCGCCGGAGGCACCGGGCGGCCAGCAGGGTGACAGTGGCCAGTGCCACCGTGCTAACGGCTGCCAGCGCGATGATCAGGTAGAAGGTCAGGTCCGGCTTCTCCTTGGCCCCAGCCAGGAAATCCTGAGGCTTGAAGCTCTCCTCCGGGGCTGCCTCCTCCAGCGCCACGGTGATGGTGGCAGTGGTGGAGAGCGGCGGGTCACCGTTGTCCGTCACCAGGACAACGAGCTGCTGCACTGCCATGTCGCTGTCCTGGAAGGCACGCGCCGTCCGCACCTCCCCTGTGTACAGCGACACATGGAACAAGGAGGGGTCGGTGGACTGCGGCAGCAGCCGGTACGAGAGCCAGGCGTTGTGCCCAGCATCTGCATCCACTGCTGACACCTTGGCCACCAGGTAGCCCGGTGGGGCGGACAGCGGGACCCTCTGGGGTGCCGGCACATCGCTGTCACTGGCGGGGTGCAGGATGGTGGGGGGATGGTCATTCTGGTCCAGCACAAAGATGTAGACGGTAACATTGGCATAGAGGGGAGGGGACCCCGAGTCCCTCACGACCACGGACACCGGCAGAACCTGCAGCTGCTCGAAGTCGAAGGTGCGCTGAGCGTAGAGATTACCATTGTCAGGGTTGATGTGGACAAAGGAAGAGATGGGGGCATCCTGCACTTGGCCACTCTCTATGGAGTAAACAAGCCGGGAATTATCCCCGTCGTCGGGATCTGAGGCAGAGACGGTGCACAGCAGGGAGCCAGGCGGGTTGTTCTCCTGGAGAAAGGCGTCGTAGGAGGGCTGCGAGAAGCGTGGGGGGTTGTCATTCACATCAGATATATTGAGCAGCAGAGTGAGTGTGGTGGTGAGGGCAGGAGAGCCACCATCCTGGGCCATCAGCTCCACTGCGTACTGTGAGGTAGACTCTCGGTCCAGCCTCTTCTGGGTGACCAGGGAGAAGTGGTTCTGAAGGGACCTGATAGCAAAAGGCACATCGGGGGAGATCTCCAGGCTCACATCCCCATTGGCCCCTGAGTCTCGGTCCCGTACATTGAAGAGCCCCACGACAGTCTCCGGTGGGGTGTCTTCTGGCACCGGGTTCAACAGCGAGGTGAGCAGCACCTCCGGGGGGTTGTCATTGGCATCCTCCACCTGCACCTGCAGCACACAATTGCCCTCCATCTCTGGGACCCCTCCATCGTGGGCTCGCACGTAGATCTCATAGAAACGCGATTCCTCAAAGTCCAGGGCCCCATTCACCCGGACCTCGCCGGAGCGGGGATCCAGGGCAAAGAGCCTCCGCACCGAGTCGGAAGTGTGAACCCCGAAGGAATACTGTGTCTCCCCATTGGGACCCTCATCGGGGTCAGACGCATTGACCCGGAGGAGCACAGCCCCCACAGGGGTGTTTTCCGGGACTTTCACCTTGTATGTGGTGTGGTCAAAGGTGGGCGCGTTGTCATTGACATCCAGGACCTGGATCGTTATCTGCGCCGTACCCGAGCGCGCTGGGCTTCCCCCGTCCACAGCCGTCAGCACCAGCTGCACCTCTGGCTGCTCTTCCCGGTCCAGGGCACGCTCCAGCACCAGCTCCGGGAAGAGTTTGCCATCCGGCTGCTGCTTGACGTCCAGAGAGAAGTGAGAGTTCGGGCTCAGCCGGTAGGAGCTCACAGCGTTGCTGCCCACGTCGGGGTCCTGCGCGCTCTCCAGGGGGAAGCGCGCAGCCACCGTGGCAGACTCGGCGATGCGCAGGGTGCGGTGAGCAGTGGGGAAGCTCGGGGAGTTGTCATTCACATCCAGGATCTCCACTTCCAGGCGGAAGAGCTGCAGGGGGTTCTCTGCCACCACCTGCACCGACAGCACGCAGCTGGCAGCTGCTCCGCACAGACGCTCGCGGTCCAGCCGCTGGCTCACCACCAGCGTGCCGCTGTCCAGGCGCACGGAGAAGTAGCGCAAGCTCTCCTCGGAGCCCAGGCGCAGCCTGCGACCTGGCAGCTCCTCCACCTTCAAGCCCAGGTCCCGGGCCACGTTCCCCACCACGGTTCCCAACTCTGACTCCTCAACCACCGAGTAGTGGATCTGCCCGGAGACCCAGCCCCAGCAGCAGAGCAAAAACAAACTCAGTACTTGCCATTTCCAGGCGGATCGCTGGAGGCTGACACTCTCCATGTCCGTGCGCATCCGGCCCGGGACACAGCAGGCACTGAGGAACTGCGAATAAATCCCTGGGTCTCTCTTCCACGGCTTAGAAAACAGCTCCGGGGCTCCGGCAGGCTGCGGCTCCAACTGTCAGCCTCCAAGCAGAGGGGGTGGGCTGGGGGAGGGGAACTGAATCACAGCCCCAG
>VXBI01010999.1:0-94863 GCA_013397375.1 Toxostoma redivivum
AAAAAAAAAAAAGAAGGTGGTAATTGCACATGTAAAAAAAGACTAAAAAAGATCAATAAATCTTTTCCCATCAAATCCACTAGTTATAAAAATAAAACTAAAGAAAAAAGAAAAGGAGGTGAAATTTTTAATTAGTACGGAAGCAACATATTCAATCTTAAATAAAGCTTTAATACCTATAAAAAATAAGTATTTAATAGTAAAAAAACAACTAGCCAAACTAAAAAAACATACTTCTGTCAGTCTTTAAAGTATAAATATAAAAGACAATAGAACATTAATAAGTGTCTATATATGCCCAACTCACCAGACCTGCTCCTAAGGAAAGATTTATTAGCACAATTGCAAGCAACCATTACATTTAAAAAAAATGAAAAAATTACTCTAAAAACAAATAATCAAAAAGATGTAAACGTGTTAAATTTAATATTAACAATGATTAAAACTAAAAAAAAATTAGTAAAAGAATAATAAGGCAAGAATTTCCTAAAATATGAGCTTCTAATATACCAAAGAGAGCAAAAAATGCACCTCCTATATTAATCAAACTAAAAAAAACAAAACAACCAGTCAAACAGTATCCCTTAAAAAAAAAGATTAAAAAAATTACCCAATAATTAAAAACTTTTTACAATTAAAATTGTTAAAAAAAGTCAATCTAATTTCAACACTCCCATTTTACCTGTTTGAAAATCTGATGGCTCATATTGACTAGTACAAAATCTACAAACTATCAGTAAAATAACTAAAGATCTCTACCCTACAGTAACCAACCCCTATACTCTAGTAACATGCTTAACACCCAGACTTAGTTTACCATTTTATATTTAAAAGATGCCTTCTTTTGCCTCCCTCTCCATGAAGCCAACCAAAAAATTTTTCCCTTTAAATGGCAAAGCCCTAAGAGTGAGCACAAAACACAACTCACCTAAACACAGTTACCTCAAAGTTTTAAGAACTCACTCACCTTGTTCAAAAAACTTGTTCAAAAAACAACTTACAAAAATCTAGAAACCTAAAAAGCCCCACCAAAAAAAGAAGACTCTTGCAATACATAAATAACCTCCTAATAACCACCCAAGCAAAAAAAAAAACCATGTGGCCTAGACACACACAAATAAAACTATTAGCCTAATTTTACTCTAACACAAACTGTTATAATAATGTGTCTTTAAAATCAAAATACTATAAAACTCACATTTAAATTTAAAATAAATACCATCCTTATAACAACTAAGTCCATTACAACACTTAACTATAAACCCTCAAATCCAAACCCAACCAGCCAAACTAAAACCTAAAATCTATGAAGTTAATCCATATATAATTAAAAATACAAATCAACAACAAATATTATTTAATCCAAAATAATATCACAAATGTATTAAATTACTAATGCAAATTAATATCTCACAAGTTCAACCAATCTACGCTCCTTTTCTAAACACACCCTTTAAAAAATAAGCATAACTACAAAAGCAAACACACTACACCCTCTTCAAAAGTAAAAAAATCTTACTAAAGTAATAAAAACAAAACAAAAAGTTTTAAATAAAATTAATTCAAAAATATTAATAAACTAACAACTAATAATTTAATAAAACTAAACCCCTACAATCATCCCTATTAATGTTAAAAACTAACCAATAACAAATTCTAAACATGTTACCAAAATAAAAAAACAAAAAACCAAAACCACAAATTAATAAAAAATGCACTCCATGTAACTCAAAATAATGTATCATTAGCTCTCAACTATATACAAACAGAATTATAAATACAATCAATAACTTCTTTAATTATAAAAAAAACAACTTTCCCAATTAAAATTCAAGAAATAATTTAAAATAATGCCACAAATTAAAAAAAAATCCAATCATAGTAAACCCTAATAAATTTCACCTATAATCCCAATAATTATATAACCACTACCTTTGTACTTACTATCCATAATGCCCCAATTCATATCATTCACCCCATTATCACACTAAAATTAAACCACGAAAAACAGTGCTCTACCCCTCCAAACATAAAATGTAGATCCAAAGAATAAATAAAAAATGGCAAACTATAAACATAAAATCTTATATTACCCAAAAACAACAAAAATTTATTTCCAAAAATAATACAATTAATACTCAAAATACGTATCTAAANAAATTTATTTACAAAAATAATACAATTAATACACAAAATACGTATCTAAACACAAACCAAAAAATCTGTCACTTTAAAATTCATCCAAATACAAGTCAAGACTGTACTTATATATATCAACCAAAACTTCATATGCCTGAAAACTACTTGTACTTTTATAAAAAGAAATAATAGCAATTATATAACTTTATCTAATAAAAATCACTCTAATTTTTGTCTATCACTTTACTAAAATTGTTAAATATAACTTCTCATATTTTACACCTATTTTATTCCATCAACTAATAAAATCTAATTACACAATGTATCACAAATTATTACCTACACCAATTAAAATAAACCATACAATAGTAAAACTATTAACCAAATATCAAAACCTAACTAAAATCTTTAAAAAATCCAAAAAAATAAACAAAAAACCCTAGTTACTGGCTATCATAGTACAAACAAAATACATAGTTATGCAAAAACTGAAACAGAAGTCATCACTAGTGAAATACACTTTTCAATCACCAACCTCAACTAAAATTTTAAACACATTGCTACACCCTATAATTATAATATTGTTCTAATTAGTATAAACTTTATATCTATTATAATATGTGTTTAAAATTAAAAAATATTAAAACACATAACGATTTTAACCTCATTGTCAAAAGTGCATAAAAAAACACCTATCATAACAATTAACTAAATAAAAAAATCCTTATAGCAAATAAAACATTTATTTTAAATTTTCCAAAAAAGAGAAAAAATAAAACAAAATATTAAAAAGTAAAAAATAGTTAATAAAAAACCAAAACAATGAAAAATGCCTAACATTTACGATGCTTACAAAAAACAAAAAAACCCCAAACTACTTTGTAATAAATAAAACCAAAACTTGCAAATAGGGTGAGGGGTACAAAACTACCAATAATAAAATACAAACCCAAACCCCTAAACCAACAAAAACTAATCTCAAAATCTAAAATGTGCCCAAATAACTAAAACACATGCTCCAAAAACAAAGTTAAAAAATTCAAGTGCAATAAAAAATTTAAAAGCCTTCATCAAAAACCCCTAAAAACTCCTAAATTAAAGTAACACAAATGCAAAAAAACTTTTAGTTCATTTAAATACAGAACAAAAGTAGGCGGGGCTAAAACATAAATATGTATTAGACATATTGTATAATCCTAAACTTTTAAAAAATAAATAATCAATAATTTAAAATTTCAATGTGCATGCTTTAAAAAAATTATCCCCATGCAGCTCAACACTAAATAAATGCATACCTGCTTTATAACTCTCTATGAGTTATAAAGTCTTTTTCCACATACCATTTTCAAGCTGCTATGGCAGAGACTGTATCTACTTTGTGCATTTTCCCCCTTTACCTCAATTCACCTAATGATTTTCCTATTTCTTTAATATCACGTATGCAGTATCTTTACTGATAGCACTAAAAGTAGAGTCTTCATCTCACTTCACAGGAAAGGTAGAAAACATTTTTTTATTGAATCATAAGAAGGGAAAATCCTTGAGAAATTTACCATTTGTCTACACAAATCATAGCTCTTACACGGTTCAGTTGAATTTTTTTTATAGTGGAAACAGTATGGAGAAGCAATCAACATCAAATGAAGCTCACAGGAAGTGACCGATGCCAGGGAGTTTATTTTTCTTTCCCAATCCAACATCAAATATTCGCTCTCATTTTACTTGCTAAAAATGGAATAAGAAAATATAATACATAAAATTAATAAAATGCACACAAAACCCAACAGAAATGGATACAGTGGAGAATAATGTGCTTGGATATATTCGAAAGGTCTCACTTCTGGCAGGCAATCCCTGTGCTTGTAGGGATAGGTTTTTTGAAGTCTAGTTTGGAAGCCCTCATAAGCTAGTTTGATCAAACAACTGCCATGCTCTAGACTGCTAAAGAATGTGGATTATTCTTAGCCTATGGTTTTGTGGTCTATACAGGTCAGACTGCAGAGTGGTGTGACCATGTTGCTGCATCCATAAAAATCTCCATGCTGGTATAGATGAACTTATTAGAATCACAGGACCACTCACCATCTCCTCTAATTAAACTGGTGTGATTTGCACATGGGAGACTGTTAATTTAAACTTTCCCCCTTAATCTTTGGGCTCAGTGTTGTGGCTGATTGCTTTATAGAAAACACTGACCACAAGGGCTTAGCTGATGGACTGATGAAGGTGGGGCTCTTGCCTTGAATTTGATTACGAAATTACTTTGGTAGTTTAGGTACTCATTGCCTCTGCTCTCCTCTCTCCTTGCAGCACAGGCAGAGCAGAGCATGTACCTGGGAAACTGCAGCTTCAGGTCAGGATAGATATAAAGAGGGGCTTGCACAAGCTAAAGCACACACACTTACTGAGGTGGCTGGGGCTGGCATCTTGTTCTTTCTTGTTCTTTCACAAGAAACAAGTTAGGGGCAACTGGGATAACAGTGCTTGAATCTGCTGCAGCAGAGTGTTCCTGTGAGTGCCTATCAGGCTTGTGAAAACTCGGGAGAGTTAGGTTTGGATTCTGGCTGTATCATCACCTACCAGTCCCTAACAGCCTTTAGATGCACAGGAGCTCCTGGACTGGTGGTACCCACCTGCAGGGCCCTGCCCTTGGTCTCGATGGGCAGTGTAACTGCAGAAATGGCACAGATGATGCACACAGAGGAGAAGAGACACAGGGCCCCCACGAAAGAAGCACTCATAAGAACCTGTGGGCCAAAGAGCATCAAACAGGAGCTCACTGGTGTTAGGGGCTGGCACTTAATCAGCAATTAAGAGTGGACAAAGGGTCACAAATGACTGAGACTCCACAATAGAAAAAACAGTATCTTGTGAACCTTAAGAGCTTTCAGAAAGTATCAAATACCAGTGAGCTGAACTCTGTGATGAGAGTTACTCAAAGCTACATCTGGCAAAGACCACCCAAGTACTCTGTATATGAGGCTGGGAGGGAATTGATTACTTCCTCCCTTTTTTTTGGACGAATTTCAGGGACATCTGTCTGCATTTGATGACAGTGACCAATGTTTACCAACATTATCAAGCATGCTCTTACTTGTGATATAAACGGAGCCACCATTGCTCCCACACGGCACAATGACCCACTTGTCCCCATCCCCAGGGCTCGCATTGTGGTGGGATAAACCTAAAGCAGGCCAGAAAGAAACTGGATTAGTGCAACAGCAATCCACAATACCTGAACTTCTCTTTGTCTTTGAAAAAAATTTTTATCAGAAAGACCCATTGTGTTATCAAGGGCAGCTAGTCGGATAAGATATGAAAAGAAATAAAAGCTACCTTAGGCCTCATCTGAGCCATTACAAATCTGTCATTTTTTGCCCCAGGTCAGTTTTTAGGACAAGTTAAAGCTGGATGTGAGTTCCCTTTGTTTAGCGTTTGTTTAGCACCACTACCACCACTTTATTGCCTGGCTCTATAATCATAATCACAGAGATTAGGTTGGGTGCTAAAGGAAAAGTTCTATTTATACTGCTGGGCCTTGTATCTGAAAAGCAGAAAGAAAATATATTGTCCACAGTGTTCAAGCCTGCCTATTCATTTTTATCAACAACACCTTTGTTAATAAGGAAGAAAAAGAAAAACAGATCTCAGTAAGAAATATCCAGGCTTAGAAGCATGTGCTTTGCGTAGTTTATTTTTCATGCCTCCCAAACACTTAGGCCAATGAAACACTTAAATATGAATTTTACTGAACTTTATGTCCTCTTAATATCAACAGATTTTGGCAAGTATACTCATATCAGCCTTTGTTTAAATACTTTACTTGACCAAGCAAATTGAGTAAATTAATTCAAGAAGAGTCCAGGTACTTGGCTTGAAAGATTTTGATCATTGATTTAATTGTGAGTAGAATTGACTTATGATATGGCTGTTACAGCAATGGTCTTTACATCAACAGCAACTTATTCAAAACTACTAAAATTGTGATATTAAAGCCAGGTGCAGGTTTAAATATTACAGTGCACTATTAAGAGTGCAAGGGAGCTACTTCTGTTTGCTTTGGATGATTTTAGTCAATTAGCAAGGAAATCCATTTAACTCCATATAATTGTTTAAAAAAAAAAAGAACAAAAAAAACCCTCCAACTATTTATACTTAATTGGCAGAACTCATGGTTCCAAAGTTGTATGAATTAAAAGCTCTTTAAAGGATTAAAACTTTTTGCAGACAGAACATAGCCAATAATTTCCATTAAGTGAAAAGAATCATATGTATAACCCCATATACTACCTCATAGAGCTCCTTAAGTGCTGGAAAATGTTCCTTTTAGTGAAAGTCTGTTTTCTCCCTGTGGGGGTTAGATAGGGGAAAGATTGTGCATTTTGGAAGATAGTGGTACCAAACACCCTCAAAAATAGTGTTTTATAGGAGCTGAGTAACAGCTGGCTTAGTAGGGCACTCCTCTTCCATCTACTCCTGTCATCTCCAAGCTGATTTTCTGATTCCTTTTCTTATCTTGAATATGAAAATACTGTGGGCAAGATGCCAGAGACCTGCAGTTCAAGGAAGTTGACTCTTAACTAATCTATAAACTAGCAGGCAGCATTCCTGGGTATACACAAATGGTATTGGAAGCCTCCAAGCAGCTCAACATACCTTAAGGAGAACCCACCTCTGCTGTGTAAATGTAGATGGTGTTGAAGTTGGCTGAAACCAAGGCACGCAGCATGAAGAGAAAGCCAACCATGCCTGCGCTGGAGAGAAAGCCATGTGGAGCAGTTAATGTCACTGAGCAGCATCAGCAGAGATGCCAGAAAGAAAGAAAGGGGGGAAAAGTGAATGAAAAATATAACTTCTTTCTGGTGCATATTGTTCACACATTTTTTAATTTTCTGGACTGTGCTAGGAAGCAGTGTGTTGGATGCTTAGGGGAAGCCATGTGGGCTCAGTAATACAAGTGAGCCCCTCCGCATAGCACTGCACCACAGAATCTGCTGCCACAGCTTTCCCAGGAAAAGGACACCCAGTCAGAGACTTTTCTCAGACCTACAAGAATTACTGGCCTGACAGACTGGTGATCTGAGAATACCAGAAGTCCTGCCTTCAGCATTGCATACCCTTGAACAAGACCCATAGTCTGAACCAGAGTACCTTGAGGTACAGATATTAAGGAGAAGAAAGAATAGAGCTGTACATCCCATGGTGATACACAGGCTTAGACGTCTTCCAAGGAGATTGATACTGAGAATGTTCACAGGATTTACTGGAAATAAAAAGGAAAACCATAAAACATTTGACAATCTAACTGCAGTGACTGTCTGCCTTGACAGACCTTACACAGTGTGACAGGTATCTAACTGTCTGCATCCCCAGTGCCCACCAAACATCCTGTAAAATGAACAAACCCTATCATTCTCTTCCTGCCCCCAAAGCTTGTGATTTGCTCCCATGCCCCTTTTTTTTCACCTTTCCCCCCAAATTATGAAGCCTGTGCTTCCCTGAAGCTGGCTGAGGCAGGACACCAATGTCTGTCTGGAGCCATGCAAGGAAGGCACGGCTGGGTGAGCAGCACACGCCTGGGTGGTTTTGCTCTCTCTGACCTCAACCCAGCCAAACACCAGGGTATGAGGTGTGCCCCATTGACTGTCCTGCTAAGCCAGGGGCCACAGACTCATGGCATGTTTCCCAGAAGCTGCCAGCAGTGCCCAGTTCAGGTTGGCCCCTGTCACAAGTGCATGCACAGCTCAAACCTTTGCAGTGAGCACTGTGAGAGGGGAATGGCAGGGCAAGGATGGGGAAGAGGTTACGTGCGATCTCCCCGGCTGCGCTGATGATCATGGTCTGGTAGGCAGCGGGCCCAAACAAGTGACAGTGGCAGGGGCTGTGGCTCTCCTCAGAGACATCAGTGGAGTCCTGCAGTGGTGGGGCTGCAGACCCACAGACAAGGTCCCACTCCAGCAACTCAGCACTGGCCAAGATGACACCATAGTAAGCAAAAGCTATGCCAAGCCTGTGGGGAGAAATGCTGCAGTGAGGTGCTGCTATGATGGGGAAGGGGAGGAAACTAAAATGCAGAAGGTATGGGGTGCCCTGGAATCTCTGCTGCTGCTTGCACCAGCTCTGCATGATGGAACCCCTTAGCCTGAGCAGAGAGGTGGCCTGGGCATCCACCAGGCCACTGGTCACCTGTCCCATGGCACTCCCCTCCTACCTATGTCCAGGCACTGCTCTTCACCCCAGCTCATAGTTCAACTTTATATTGGGTTTGCATGGCTGGGTTTTGGTACTGGGTGGGGACTACAGGGGTGGCTTCTATGGGAAGCTTCTGGGAGCTTCCTCCATGCCTGACAGAGCCAATGCCAGCCAATTCCTGCTGCTGACCCAGGCTGAGCCCATCAGCAATACAGGCAGTGCCTCAGGGATGCTATTTGTTAGAACTGGAAAAAACTGTGCAAGAGCAACAGGAGCCAGAGAAAGAAGTAAGAACATGTGTGAGAAACATCTCCGCAAACACCCAAGTCAGTAAAGAATGAAAGGCAGGAGGTGCTCCAGCGGCCAGAACAGAGATTCCCCTGCATCCCATGGTGCAGACCGTGGTGAGGCAGCCCATGGAGGTCCACAGTGGAGCAGAGATCCACCTGCAGCCTTTGGAGGTTCTCAGGCCAAAACAGGTGGATGCCTGAAGGAGGCAATGACCCCATGAGTAGCCCATGCTGGAGCAGGTGTGCTGGCAGGACTTGTGACCCCCTGGGGTACCCACACTGGAGCAGCTCATAAAGTACTGCAGTCCATGGGAAACACTCACATTGGAGCAATTCATGGAGGACTTTCCTATGGGAGGGACCCCACACTGGATGAGGGGAGGAGTGTGAATGTCCTTATCCTTTCTACCCAGGAATTTTCAAGAGGAATTTTCATTAACTGGCTGGAGAGGTTCACATTGCACCCTGGCTGACTGTCAAAAACACAGCATTGGTGATGGCAGCCTTGCTTTGTCATTATCAAGTAATTCAGAATACACCTGATCACAAGCAGGCTGAAAAGTAATTTTCACTTTTTTATCCCCCCTGGCAGTTTCAGAAATGAGCAGCAGAATTCGGGCCACCGGGGAAGGCAAGGAATGGGGGGGGTGGGGGGGGGGAGTGGGAATGCAGACCCAAGAACATGCCAGAAACTCCTGGGACGACTAGGAGACAAAAAAATATAAAAAACTAAAAAGATATTTCATAACATTGATAGAAATCAAGGGGGGAGAAACCCATAAAAAATTCAAGGCCTGACTTCACAACATTTGGGTTCCCACAGACCTATTATTTATACATTTCCATTCCAGGCAGCAAAGTCAATGACACATGTCTTACCCTTGCATACAGCTACTGCGAACACTGCATATGAAACCTGTCTCCTCAATCTTAATTTCCCCCAGTGAGTAGCACTGGTAATGGTGAAAGTGTTTCTGCCAGAGCCCTGTCTCACTGGTCCTTCGGCCATCCTTGGGGTGAGCAAGTTTACCCCAAGCAGGGAAGGGAAGCCGAAGGCACACGGATGATCCTGCTGCAGTCAGGTGTGGGCTCTGCCCCGTGGCTCTCCCCTAGCTCCCAGGAGCCTCTCTGTCCTGAGGAAGGACTCAATTGCACCATCCTGGAAGTCCAGCCCTTTTCTGCCTAAGCTAACAGCAACCAGTCAGGGTGTCTTAGGTGTGGTCTGAAACAGGACAAACCTATGGTAATCCAGGTCCCTCCAGCTGCAGCCACCATCAGAGGCAGAATGGTGTCCTGTTAAAGGCAGAGTCTTGCAAGACTTCTGCTCCCTGCACACTGTCAACCAAGAGAATGAGCTAATAAGCAAGAGAAAAAGAATATTTACCATATGATCCATATCTGCAAAGTGGTTCTGAGGTATTTGGGGTGGATGAGGTCCTTGAATCTTCCCCTTCTTTCCTGAAAATCATACAATAGAAATAGAAGTATCTATAAAGGCATCTATTATACAGGAGCAAGTGTTCTGGGAGAGCAGTTGGCACCTGTGCTCCCCCTGTCCCCCTCTGGCACAGACAGAGCCACAGATGGTGCAACACATCCCCCACCAAACCTCCAGAGAGCAAAGCCCCTCTCCCCAAAAGATACCCACAGGAAGTTGCACTGCAATGCAGTGGACGGAGAAGGGGAGAAGAGGACATCCTGAGCTCTCCTGGCCCCAAAGGACCCCCCAGATCTGAGCAGTCTGGTCCCATTGTGACCATGATGGTGCCAGAGGGGGACCAGCGTTGCTGGGGCTTCTGTCAGCTCCCACTACCCTGCATGCTGCTCTGCCTGTGAAGCAAGCTTTTGGACACATACATCTTTCTGGGAGGCCTGAAGTGCCAGTGAACAGAGACTGGCAGGCACTGGGGGCCCTGCCTGGCCTGCTGCTCCCCAGGATCCCAACACTGAGGGGAGACAAGTTCACAGGATGGTGTGGATTGACTTCATTTTTAGTTTCCTCATCACTGGTTAAGCCCGAGAGAGAGCAAAACAAACAAAAACCCTTCCCACATCCAATGTGGTCCATTACATAAATTCAATAAAATTACAGGGAAGCTTTAATCCTAACTAATTCCAATACAATAGCACCATCTTGCATGAATTGCTAAGGACAATACTTGGTGCCTGTGGGATTGAATATGTAGGAAAAAGATCCAGGAAAGGGATTTAAAAGAACTGGGTAATTTTGAGACCCTGAACAATGGATTTGTCTAATCTTCCTGTCTCAGAGGTCAAAGGAGCCACCTAAGTCCTCCCACCCACCAGTCAGTAGGGCCCAGACTGGGTGAGAGGAGGAGAAGTCGGGGGGGACTGCCCCGACTGCCCCCCCCTGCTGTTCAGACTCATGTTTTTGGGCATTTCAGTCCAGCAGTGATCTACTCCTGAGCTGCTCAGCTGCTTACAGGTACAGATGGTGGTATCTGTGAAATAGTCTCTCCTGCTTTGACCCTCTTTTGCTGGTCTGTGGCTCTACACTCAGGGACCTGGGGTCCTGGACAAGTCCAGTGGACAAGCCAGGTGGGTGACTGGGAGAAGCCTCTGGGAGCACTGGGCTGACTTCATGTCAGGGATCCTTGCAGTATGCCCAGTCACAGCCCTGAGAGAGACCCCAATGGACAGTTCCCAGATCTCATGGCGCCCCATGTTCTCTGCGGGAACACCTCTGCAGGATGGGTGGGCAATAAGGAACAACATGCTTTGCCAGGAGCCCTTTCTGTGGTAAAGGAAGGAAATATTTTCTTAGCCCAATCTTTTTCTGAGCAAACACAAAAAAGCAGAAAACTCCATTCTATTTTGAAGGCTCAGATTATGGTTTCTCCAAAAGAAAATTGACATCTTCATCATCACCTTCAGCAGTTGTTTGGAAAAGAGCCAGACAAGGAGGACGAGAGAGGCAGAGCAGGATGTGGCTGGCAGTCCCGCTCCCTCCCTGAAGCCCAGATGCTGGCAGCCTTGCCTGGGGTGGATGGGCTGTACAGCCTCGACCTACCTTGGCAGGCTGCCTCAGCTGTCCCTCTGGCATGGCCGCCCCGTTCATCCTGGCTATCCTCTGCAGCGTGGCCAGCGCAGCCCCCGTGTTTCCTGTGGACACGTTGTACCGCGCTGACTCTGGGATGAACTGAAAGCAGAGCACAAAGCCTTTCTGCACCTCTCTTGTCCTGCTCCCAGCTCCACATCACACCCAGGAGCCTGCTCAGGTCAGCACAGGGCACTCCATGAGCTGGAGCAGCCTTTTGCCTGTCCTTCTCCCCAGCCATGCCCTGGGGTACCCTGTGTGCCCCAGTCCCCACATTCCCCATGCTGGGGGACTCACACTGCCCAACAAACCCGTTTGTTGGTCCAGCTCCCAGGGTCTGCCCCTGAGCCATCTGTGTCAAGTGCTTGTGAAAGCCAAAGACACAGGTTTAGCAAAAAGAATCCTGAATTAATTCACATTCTAAAATGAGATGAGGCACATATTACTTGCCCAAGCAAAAGTCTTGGAAGGCACAACAAGGCCATTTTAATAAAAAGGAAGTGGTTGAAACGTAGCTCATCACATTCGGTGCTCTTTCCAAAATAAAATACTTTTTTTTATTAAATAGTGACTCTATTAAATTATAAAAAACTACATCTGTTTCACTCAAATATTAATTAAAGACTCCTTTTTTAAAAGTATGCATACTAACTCTGTCCTTTTTCTCCCCCTGAATCACAAACTTTTGCTATTCAATTTTTCTGGCAAAAATAATTAGGGAAACTAAACATCCAGGTTATATGAGTGTACACTCACAGCCATTTTACATTTGCCTGCCCAGGTAGCACCCCAGGTGGACTTGTGCATTCACTCAGCTGCAGGAAGAGCTTTTACATCTGCACAGCCTCCACCAGCCTCAGCTCAGCACTGCAGTGCCCATGAGCACTGTAAACAGGGATTTTCCTCATCACCCTCCACAAATCAGATGGTTCTCGTGGCCAAGGCTGATTTTTCTGAAGCAGAAGGAATCCTGGGGAAGCTGTGGATTACCCTGGCACTTTGTGAACACTTTACTGAGGCTTCTTTCCTCAGCCCTAGAAAATGCAAAGACTGAAGAGCATGTACTGTGCCCAGCATTAGATTGAAGGTATTATTTGTCTTTTCTTTATATACACTATCTAGCTTGTCTTCCTCTTCGTGCCTGGCCCATCACCACAATCCCTGGGTACTGCTGGCAGCCTGGACACTGGAACCTGGGCTGCTGGAGGGCTACAGCAGACCAGTAAAGCCAGGCCATCACCAGCAAGGCAGCATCTCCCCAGCAGCTGGTCTGCAGCCCTGCCAGAACTTCAAGACCTTACCAAGCTGCTGTGTGAGAGGACTGAAGGGGAGCAAGGAGGACACAAGAAGAGCCCTAGGATGAAGGGGGTGGATGGCAATGATGCCTGGGGAGACATCAAGGCATTGGCAGTACAGCAGGGAGTGGGGAGTGGAGATCTTCCTACCTTGAACACCAGGATGAGAAGGATGCCAGGGATAGAGGCAATTCTGATCAACCACCGCCAGCCAATGGTTGGGTTCACCACTGATGCCAGGCCAATGATTAACAAGGATCCTGCCAACCAAAATACCTTTCCAAGGGAAAGAAAGGGGTTAGAACATGAACACATGGCAATGATTTATCTTCTTCCCTTCTGGTCTGGTTCTGTGAATAGATGGAGAACTGTGCTAGGGAATGCTGAAGTTCAATTGAGCCATCCCATGGCTGGCTGAGAAAATGGGATTGTGTGAGAGGAAAGAGGGGAAGACAAGAGTCTGGGGAGTGACAGTGAAGGTAGTCTTAATTAGCTCCAGGTAAAAACCAATAATTTGCTGTGGATACATTTGTACTTAGAGCCACTGCTTTTGTCGTTCCAGTCACTTCTCTGCAAATGCTCATGCCCATGAATTTTCCTGTTGTCTAGGTCTCTTCAGGGAAGCAGCAGATTTACAAGCTCAGAAGGCAAAACCAGGCCAGATTTCCACTGCTAAAAGTTGGTGACTCTCCAGTAGGCTCAATGCCAAGCTATACCAACAGAGAATCTGGCCTCTGATCTGAAAGTACATTCCTTTCTGAAGTTCACTTGTTGCCATTAGGAGACACATCCCTTTCCAGGGGACCACCCAAGGGAGCTCAGCCACACAAATCACAAAAGTTGCAGCAAGTTCACGAATAGCCTGTGGGCAGAAACAACAGATTTCTGGGGAGAAATACAAGCTTATTCTTCCATAAATCTTTGTATTTCTGATGACACTTTGGTAATGGCCCTGGGATCGAGGAGGCTGCAGTGAAAAGGAAACTATCCCTGACATGAAGAGCAGTGGGATGAATTTGTGCACTCAGAGGTGTCACCACTGATCATCTGCACATGCAGGAACTGCACACTGCAGAAATCTGCAGTAAGCAATGACCCAGCAAGTGGGCACAACCCTCCCAGCACGTCAGGCCAAATCTGGGACTATCCGTGCTAACTCTCTCCTGTGCAAAGCCCCTGGCAGAACCTGAGAGAGAGGAGCAGATTATGACCTCACCTGGGAGTCACTGCATAAACCACTTGTTATCTCTAGGGGTCCAAAGAGGGGGGAGGGAGGATACACCTCAGCTTGGAGTGGGCTGGGAAGGCCACTAGCTCCAGTGCCTCCCAGTCCATCAGCACTGGCCCCATTGTCAATAGGACAACCAAGAGGCTGGGTATCAGCCATCACTCAAAGTCACTCTACAATGTTTGAAGCATCAAATCATTTGAGCAAATATTGCCTCTCTTCTTCGTATGTCTTTAGTAACACAGATGCCACACTCTGAGGCACAGGAGGCAGTGGACACCCACTCAGACCCAGACAAGTGTGATTAGTCTGGGAGAAGTGCTGATGTGCTGGAGGTGTGGCTTCCAAACTGCAGTGAGACTAATTTCCTGGGACTCAGAGCTAGAAGAAACAGTGATGTGCTCACTTTTACCTGAGATAAGGGCAGCATGTATCCCCTGTATTTGGTGGGCAAAAATTCCGTTTTTATGATAAGTCTAGCAAAAAAGGAAAGAAAAATCAGAAATACAGTTGCAATGAGAATTTCCATACAAATCAAGTAACAGTTCAGCTCAACTCATAGGATGAATACCATCCCTCTTCCACCTTGAGCATCAAGAGACAAGGAATCTCTGTCCAATATGCCTCCCATTCCAGCACCAAACTACATGCAAGGGAACCATAAGGTACGACTCCTTTCCAGCCCTTGGCTGTGGGATACAACAGGTAAACTGCAGGTAAACAGTGCAGTCTGTACATCAGAAAACATAGGAAGGTCCTGTGGGGTGACTGAGGTGTCAGCACAGGCATAGATATGTTAATAGAAATAAACATTTTAGCAAACAGGTTTTTTTTCATGAAATACATAAAACTCTGTTCCACTTTTTAAATGGTTGAAGCGCCCTTGGGGCAGGGGGCTCATGGCACAGGTATCTCTCAATGTCCCCAGTGTGAATTGTGTTTCCTTAGCTGGACAGAGAGAGAGGTGGGAAGAGACCCTCAGTGTCGCCTTCTGTCTCAGCCAGTGAAGTGTTTTATAAAATGTTCAATTTCCTTCCATACTCATGAGGCTCATGAGCAGCCTCCATGGCCAGGGGATGAGGGCCTTCCTGTGAGGGAGGCAGTGCCAGCAGCTCAGCAGATGCATGACTCAGGTGCAGGTGCCTTCTCCTCCCAACAGCACCTCTCTCCCCCATGTCCTCTCCTTCAGCAAAGGGCTTTTGGGTCAATGTTTGTTTGTTCAGTTTGGGACTCTGCTTTATGGGCAGCAACCAGGCTTTGAGGAACCATGGAAGGTGCGGAAATGTTTCATTTGTTTCCATAAGAGAGTCAACAACAATAACAAAAATATTTCCAGGCCCCTAGTGAAGTGGTTGTTAATATTGTGAATTTTTCCTCCTCAAATCCTCCTTTCTGCACCAACAAGACAAAAATTTTATTTCAGTGGGGACATTTTACATAATTCAAAAAGAATTTTCTACTTAAGCAGAATTGTTGAGACTTTTTTTTTTAAGGAGGAAGCAGCCTTTATCTGTTACCTGTCTAATTGTTTTTATTTGTGCTTAATAATCCCTTTGTCACCAGTTTAATGTTAAACAGCTGCCTCCTCTATTCCAGGCCTCAGGAGTCCTTGGGAACTGCAAATTAGGTCAATTGACGGGGATTTAGTGAAATTACAGAATGGCTGTTTGTTCTAAGATGATGTGGGAATTTGGCCCCCTTTCCCCTTGCAGCCCCTCCGTTGCCTTCTCTGGGAAGGTGGCTGGCACAGCCTTACCCTTGTGCGTGGCCTGACACACCACCTCCTACCATGGCCCGCAGGAACACAAACCAGATGTAGGATGGGACAAACGAGGTCAGCAGGGAGAAATAGGCTGCCCAGAGGAAGGAGAGCAGCAGGATCTGCAAAAAGGCAAGGATTAAGGTCATTAAAGCACAGGCTCAGCCAGGTGCATGGCTCCTGTGGAGCGCAGGAAAAGGATGTGCAGCCCCCGGCAGTCACTCACCTTCCAGCGGCCGTACCTGTCTGCCAGGAGCCCGAGCACTATGCTGAACACCATGTAGCCAAAAAACACCATCTGAGGGGAGTTGAAACACAGCTGTGGGGGGCCCATTCCCAGCTACATGGGGCAGCTCTGCTCTTTGAGCTGTGGGTGAGCTGTGTGTTCTCAGGGCAGCAGGATGAACTACAGCATCCAGAACCACAAGCGAGCAGCTTTCAGGGGATGGCTTCCTTTGTGTAGGCATTCACTGCTGCACCCCTCAAAGCTGGGGGTGGATGGCAAGGCTTTCAAAATAAGAATGTGGAAGTGGGAATTTGCTCTGGCTTTGGCATTACTTTCTCTGTACAAAACCAGCACATCTGGGCATAGACATCTGCTCTCATCAGCTTAATTTCTGATGTCTACAGTTGTGGCACTGTTCTTGTCCCTGTAAGGAGGCCCCTAGGACTTCTTTTGGTTTGCTGGCAAATGTGTTTTCCAAAACCCGTGGTGGTCCCCATGACTGTGGCCACATGGTGAATGACCTGTCTGGGGGGAACATGAGTCACTCACTGTTGTCACTAAAGCCACCTGCCAGTCTTGGAGCTGCCACTCGCATCGGATGAGAGGGGACACGACAGCTATCAGCATGATCTCCATGGCTTCAGCCACCTTTGGGAACAAGTGCTCATGTTAGCAAGAAGGGAAACCAGAAGAAGTCCACATGGAAAAGTCTCTCAGTCCTACAAGGCCTGCAGCCATGGCAGTTCCACCATATCAAAACAGTCCTGTGAAGCCATGGTACCTCCACAGTGGTCTGACCCCTGTGCCTGACCTGGAATATCTTGGTGACAGGGAGAGGAGGAGAGAAAGGTTCATCTAGAAAGCAGGTACAGGTACGCTGTATATCTGGGAAGTTTGGAAAGAGTCATCCTTGGCAGAGAAGACTCTTACCCTGCTGTGTTAGTAGAAGATCTTCAGGAATCTCTGGAAACCAAGCTGCTTGGTCGTGTACCTAGCTGTAGATTCAGGCATCTAACATGGACTCTTAAAACTGTTTTTGGTTAAAAACATCATTGGTCCTTTGGCTGTTTGCCCCAGCAGCTGGCTTCAGTTAGGAATGAGCTGACTGTTTACACAAAAATTCAGACTTTTTCACCTCAGCTGCAGCAATCTTCATGGATAGACCCCCATTACATCTTTACCCCAGCCTGGCTTCCAGCTTTTGCCCGTGTTCCCAAAACAGATACACAATTAACCCAAGACCATGGAAGTTAGGAAATTTTTGAGGTAGCCAGTAGTGAGAAGATTCCAGGTCTTCTGATCCAGCTTGCACAGGACTTGGGTGTCATGTGGATGACAAGAAAAATGTCATTATGAAGCTGAACCTAACCTTCAGGCACTAACTGAAGATGTGCCCTGACAGTGCTCCAGGACAGGGGCCCAACCACGATGCTCTGGGCCAACCTGCTCAGCTTTTCCCTGAAATAGGTCTCATATCAATGGGGCCAAAATCTACTTTCACCAAAGATGAAAATAGCAGAAATCCTGCTTGAGAAGGTATGTGTGGAAAAAATTGGGCTGGCGGCCGTATGTGCTTATGGTTGTTATTGCACAGTAATGAGAAAAATTAGAAGAAAGATTTTTTCAGGCTAGCACAGATGGCTGCAGATACCTACCCCAGTGCTGCCCATGATGAGGAAAAGCATGATATGGAACCTCCCAAACCCAATGGTTTCTACAGCTTCTTCCACTGTAAATGTCTTTTGCCCTAAAAATGAAAAGAAAATTAAGACACAAAAACTGTCAGCAGTCAAATTGTACTGCTTCTTCATAAAAAATATTTTTCATGCTACTGTGGGACTGCACCAGGAAAAAGCCTGGAAACATCTACTAGTTGTATGTCCACTGACCAGCCTCTGGATGTCCTGATGACAAGGCACAACAGGAAGTTGCTGAAACAGCAGCCAGTGCAAACGGAGGAAGGGCAGCCGTGTACAATTTAAAATGCTTTTGGGACAGAGTAACATTTAAAAA
Organism: Toxostoma redivivum; assembly: GCA_013397375.1. Lineage (NCBI taxonomy): Eukaryota > Metazoa > Chordata > Aves > Passeriformes > Mimidae > Toxostoma > Toxostoma redivivum. The sequence goes on from VXBI01010999.1 coordinate 18,201, forward strand.
ATGATCCCAAGTAAATGAATCCTCAAATTACCAAAATAATAAAATGTTTACACAAAGCAGAGGCCTGGGAAAAGTCAAGCCAGCCAGCTCTTCCCACTGCCATAGGCAGCAGTCACCAGCCTGGTAGGGGTGGTGGAAGGGGAATACAGGATGCTGATGTTGTAGCCACAACATGTACAGAGGTTTTAGGTAGCTGGAGTGGCACAACTGAGGACCCTTCCTTTATGCCAGCTAAACAAGGACCCAAATTTCTAGTTCTGTCAATACAAACCCACCTTTTGGTGGTTCTTTTCTCTCTTCGTGTATTTCCTCCAAGCCAATAGCATTTTCTGCTTCTTTTGGTGCAGTGGCCATCTCAGCTCCTGCTGGGATTGACTGTCACTGTAGGCAAGGCTGAGATTTACCTGTGAAACCTCACAACAGTCACAAAGTCACCTGATCAAGAAAACAGCAAGGCAGTTTCTCTCACTGGAGTGGAAACATTCAGATACAATCAAATACGAGTTTGCTCCATGCAGCTACTGGAAGATGTCCCTTCCCATTAGGGTTTTGGTGAAAAAGACATAGAAATATCACAGGGTAAGTTAGTTGAACTGAGAGACATCGGTCATCACATCACACTAACTGTTTTTATGGAAAGTCCAGGGACTGCCCTAGGGATGGCTGGAGACCTGCTAAGAGAAGAGAGCATGTGACAACTTCCCCAGCCCAGAGGCCAGAGAAATGCAGTGCCAGGGTAAAAGATGCTGCATCTCCAGGAGCTAGGACATGATACAACCAGTAGTTGTTGCCCCTGTTGGAGGCTCCCCAGTGGAACTGGGTTTGAATGGGCAGTAGAGGTGCTGCACTCTGCAATTGCTTAGCCTGGTGAGAGCCCCCACTGAGGCAGAACTAGCTGACCCAGCCAGCGCCCTAACCCCAGGATCTTGGGTGTGGCAGGGAGCCACTGAGCTCCTCACCCAAGCAGCACACAGCTTCCTACTGAGAACCTGCCCCTCTACCTAATCCTCATCCTCTCAGGGCATCCATAAATACAGCCATGCATTCTGGATTGCAACTGGAAGCTGGATTCCTCTGCCAGTGCTTCTGGCTTTCAGCACTAGATCTTTTGGCCTCATCGCTGTTGTTCTTCCTCATCAGAAAAACTCATTTTAATCCCAGGGCAGGGATTAAGCACACTGATTGCTTAAACCCACAAGCTTTCCTGATGAGTGCATGCTCAGGCATTGCAGAGGGGGGCTCAACACCTCTGCACTTTGCTGACACCCTCTCCTTTGATTACATCCCTTCAGGAGTGCTGGGCTTGGCCCAGGCTGCGTTCACAGGCAACCAGCAGAGGCTGGGGAGGCTGCAGAAGGGTGAGAGCTGGAGGGAGTTAATGGCTGAGAGCATCTAATGAAAGATACAAAGTAGAGTTTGAGATAGAGGGCAGCGTGAAGACAGAAAGCATGGAATTACATTACTCCAGGATGGATACCTTGATCGTATACCGAGGTACAGTTAGAAGGAGGTCATTAAGGAGTCGGTCAGGTCACATACACTGACCTTGCTGTCACAGGTCATTACAGGCCAGCACCCAAGAAGATGCAAAGGATATTGGTTACATCTGTCTCTCAGCAATGTCCTCAGAGGCAGCAATAGCTGCCAGCAGCACACAGTGCCACCAGCTGATTATGATGGCCAACAGCTAGGGTCTACTTCCAAGTGGAACTGGCTCAACAGAAACCAAACAAGTGCTTGGAAGAGCCCACAGGAAGAGGTACTGTGAGTCTGAATCACCAAAGGCTTCACAATAACAAAATCTGGGCACCTATTTTTCTCCTTTTCTGCTCCTTTATGACTAGGGACCTGCAAACACATTCTGCCCTAAGGTGCCACATCACACCTCTGTGGGGTGATGACACTCTCCTCCAAAACATCTGCGGCAGGCACTGCCCACAGTGCTGGCGGGACAAGCATCAAGCCCTGGCCTTTGCCCACACATCCTGATGCTGGGATACCCTGTTACTGTTTGCTGAGGGGTGTTGGAGCATTTCACTGGTACCTGCTCTGGGCTACATACCTTCCTTCTGGGAAGTGCCACAACTGTTCCACAAAAGAAGAGGGTGCCCCAATCCCTGGTGCTGCTGTGCAGAACTCGCAGCAAAGGTCAGGTGCTCAAGCAGAAGGCTGCAGTGCCACCTCCAGCACCCCACACTAGCCAGACAACCTCAGAGGCAGCAGGATATAAGAACCACACTAGTCTCAAACAGCAGCTGGTAAGCAGGTGAGATACACTCTCCAGAACCTCAAATAACACCAGAAATCTGTGCAGGCACAGTAAACCTCCTAACAGTTCCTACCAAACCTATGTTTTGCTCATCCCAAACCTTTGCAGCCCTGTTTGCCTTGAAGGAGCAGCTATTGTCTATCTTCAGGGAACCACAAATGTTCCTCTGTTTGTAAATCCAACTAAACACCAATTATATGAGCCAAAAGAACAGCAGTGACAAAGCTGCTGCTGGCAGGGAAAATAAAAATCCTCCAACTGAAGGGAACCAAGAGTACAGTGAAACTGCTGCTGGGACCCATTGGAATGATGCCATGACCCCCACTGGAGGGCTGTGAGGCACAAAGGCCATACAACATGCAGTGCTGCCTGTGACACCACCTGGGAACCTTGTCAGTAAGGTCAGAGACCTTCTCTGGCTGAGAATTTTCCTTGCAGGTGGGAGTGGGGGTATCTGATCATACAAATTATCAGATGCCCCCAGTATTAAGCAATATTTTACTGAATATTTTTTTATTTAGTGAAGCTTTCTTACCTCCGTGGTGTCTCAGGCTTGGAGAAGACCTTTTCTCTTTTCTGACTGTTTCTCTTCTGCTATTTACTCTTTATAGCATTGGTGGTGCTGTGTGTTTGGGATCCGGCTCCCAGGAGTCAGGTTTCCTCCTTGCTGGGCACAGGCAGGTCCCTCTCCACCCACTTGCACCACCCAGAGGTAGGTGCAACAGGCAGGGTGCCCAAGTGCTAATATGTGCTTGTCTCATTGCATTTGCAGGTCCTTCACAGGCACTGCCCACCATGGGTGTTGGTACTTACCCATCCCTTCTTGTGAGGATGACTCCAACCAGGTGGAAGGAGGGTGCAGGGACACATTGTTATTGAAACACCAGCAAGATTTTATCTCATAGGTTTCAGAGGTAGGTCCTGCAGCAGTCAGTGCCCACGTAAGGCACCTTTGCCATCACCTGCCTGGGCTCTGCAGCCACCAGCTTGTCTTAGGCCACATAAAGCTGACTCAGGCACCAGCACCATGAGAAAAATAAGGTCTGCTTCATCCTTCTAAATTTATTAATGAGGTAGCAAAAGGCAGGGAGCATTCATGGCTTTAAACGGCCACAGGGATCTCAACCTTGCTGCGCGGCAAATCTCAGAGCCATGATAGGTGTGGGCTCTTGACTAGGAACATGTGCTGATCTTTACTACTCAGTGTTAGTATTTCTTTCACAGGGGTTTCCAAAATCCTTCTATTTGGAATACATCCACTGAGCTAGCAGCAATGGTACAATAGTTCTATCAAAGTAACTCCGATGCTGAATCTCATGCCTCCAAGCATCTGTAAGATACTTACTTACCAACCAACATATGCTATCTCACAGCTTTATTTTATATCTTCTTCTTAATAATATCTAATATTCAGCCATAGGCATCTGCTGAACGAGCTGCATGATCTGAGCTGCATGATCCAATCTGCCAGATCTATAACATTATGTTTTCATTGCAAAAACTCAGTATGTGTGCAATGACAGGAGGGCACAGAGGTTTCAGCATTCCTTGTCCCCAGCAAAGAAGGGAAAAAAAATGACCAAAATTCCAATGAGGTTCTAAGCCACAAAGGTGAGCTTTCAGGCACAGGTGTTTGATATTGCATAAAGGGATACTATGTCTATTACATTTTTCAACTACCTCATGGTATTTTACTTATATGCCATGGAAAGGCAAAGGCTGGTCAGAGTGAAGAACAAATGGAAATGCCTACATGCATGAAAAGTCCAGGAGAAACAAAAGAGTGGGAGAGAGAAAAGAAAGGTCTCCATGCTGGCCAAGGACATGATGGAGACCATTGTATAAGTAAAGACTGAGGAAAGTGCTGTTTGCTGGAGGAGCCAGAGGCTGAACCCCAAGAAAGTGTTGACTTCTGGAGTTTCTGAAGCCTCAGTCCAAAAGCTAGTTCATTATCACCAGTCCAGAGGACCTAAGAGACTGGACAAGGACTTGATTGATACCCAGCTTTCTTCATCTTTCACATCACAAAGTTGTCCTGGTGGGAGGGCATAGACACACACAGCAATGGCTCTCACAAGAAGGAATAAAAAACTCAGGAAAGAAGGGCTGTGAGTTGCTAAAAACAGTTTGCTTGACTTATTTTCTTTGTCTTTCCTTTCTACACAGTCATTCACTAAGTTTTGTTTAATGTTTGTTCCCTATAAAATGACATAGCTCATGCCACCAGTTCTCAGAAACAAACTACTCCTTAGCAATGGGAGAAGCTTCAGATCCAGAAGCACCCATTCCCCCTAGGCACAGATCCTGAGTCTGCTGCAGAGGGGAATGCTGAGGTCCTGCTTTGGGTCAGGTAATCACAAGACACACCTCTTCTAGCACTGGGTAAAATTCAGTTAAAGACACTGGGCTGTTGTACCAAGAAGGTCTATTAGTCTATAACAGTGGTCTCTGCTGGACCTGACCACATTCACAGAACCAACTCAACAACGTGTTCCACTCAGCTTAGCAGCTGTGCAGGAGCAGGCAGTCACTGCTCTACTCCAAAATCCTCCTCATCTTCTGCAGGAAAGCATTTTAAAAGCAAAGCACTCTCTGGAACATTTCTGTGTTTTTAAAGAATTCTTTAAAAGAACCCAGATGAAACCCAGGGCTCTTTTCAAAGTGTATCAGTGCAACCCTGCCTCTCAGTAATCTGAATGCTTCCTGAATATTAGTGTGTTTGGTCCTCTTGTGGAGTGACGAATCACAAATGCTCAAGTGAGACACAGGCTGTGCTGTGTTATTTGGTTACACACAGGAAGAGAGAGAACTGAATACAGAATTAAGCCCAATGTTTGAGTTGGTGTTTGGTACAGTAAACAACAGACCACCCTGTCACCTGAGGTATTCACAGGATAACTTGTTTTTCTTGTAAACCTTAGACAAAGAGCAAAACACCAAGAAGCTCTGAAAGGAACAGATAATCTGTTTCTGGTAATTATCTTCTCAGTTACATTGCAATCACATGGAGAGCTGCAATTAAGATAAAATATGTGTTTATGCAGAAAATTCACCCACTGATTTGTAAAGCAAAATGTTTTCTCTGTGTTTGATAATGCATCAAACAGCTTTGGCGTTTCTTTCTGCAAGATGGCTTTTCTCCTGAGTAGGAGTAGACAAAACAGGCTGGAAGAAAGGAACAAAGGTTATGTGCATATGCTGAGCAACTGTGACACCATCTGCAGTCATGTCTGTGTGGCTTTTTCCTGTACCATAGGTTTCTTATGCCCAAAGAACTGGTGGCCTGGGACCACACATGGGTCATGGACACGTCTGTGCCCACCTCTTCTCAGCTCCAGCTGCTGCTCTGAACCCAAGCTCTTGAAAAAGCCTTGTTGTAACTGCTGCCCAACATCAGTATGGCTTCTTGAGGCCACAAGGGAAATTTTGGGACAACTGCTTGGCTTGGGGCTGTATTTTCTCCCCTGTCACTGTAGCTGGAGGCAAGTCTCAAGCCTGACTACTGCAGAAACATAACATATGATGGCTATAACAATGTGTGTCCTGTTGGGAGCACTCCCATGTGGGGTTTTTGGTGGAGCTGGATATCAAGGCAGTGAATTTTGAAAATAAGGACCTGTTTAGTCACACCCCTTGGAAGGGAGCACTGTCCACTCCAAATCCCTTGGTGTACTCTGTTTTCTTTACATAGTTCAGGGTTAAAAAACCCATAGACTGTTATGATTAACACTATTCAGTTTGAAGGATTAGTAATTCATGAATATTTCAGAAGATCACAGTATATCATTACTTGAAATTTATGCCAACTGTTTTGATTCCACTTTTCCTTCTGTTCATTAGGTATTAGCATTTCTACACAATCTGCTTTCACAACCCATCTTGAAAAATACAGCACAAGGGGAGTCATCTTGAGTCTTCAGTGACAAACAAGTCAATAGAGATAAATAAAATGGCTGTCAATGTGGAAACTTTTGTTTACACAGCTCAAAACTAGCACTTTTGTTAAGTGATGATGTGTGTACATTTCTATAATCCAGTGCTGTCAAGCCCTGGAGCAAATCAGATAAAAGGGGGGCTATTCTAGTAAAGCACGTAGAAAATTGCAAGCCTGCAATACGATCTGTCTTTGAGATGGTTTGCATTGTGTGCTAAATAAAGGGCTGAAATCTTACAAGGGATTTAATCACATCATATGATCAACCACAGACAAAACATATTTTCCTTGGAAAGAAATATACCACAACGACAAGGCAGCAAATGGAGCAAAACACATGTGAGTCGATTGTTAATAACTGATTTAATTCCAAAGCTGCATCTCCTTTTTTCAACCAAGCAGTAGGCAGCTGACCCCATCAAATGCTGAGGACCAGGTCCTTGGCAGACATCAGTGGAGTCTCAGCCAAGGGTCCAGCCAGCCCAGCTGACATAGGTCAGCTCTCAGCTGATACAGCAGTATATTGAAATGTAGCTAGGACATATTCATTCATCTACTGCTCTTCTTTCAAGAGCCACGCCCCATTCTCTTTCATCCCATGTACCCTACTCTGTGGGTGAGCTGCCACAAGGAAACAGAGCCTGGTATGAGGAGGGAAGCAGTGATGCACTGGTTTTACTCTTCCGCAGAGCCATTGATGATGTGATGGAAGGAGAACGGAGAAAATTTGTACCCAGCTCCCACGTAGAACTTGTTCTGAAATTCAACCCTAGGGAGGAGCAGAGGGAGGCATCAGTGCTGCCTCTAGGCAGGACCTACAGCCAGCCAATAGACTGAAACATGGCACCCATGGGAAAAGGGAGGCTACAAGATGTTGGACTCTAAGCTGTGAATGTAGGCCCTTTATGGGACCAGCAGTGAGACACAGGCAGCCCAGGGAGCAACGTGGCACATATCAGCTCTGCCTTTCTATTAAGCCAGACTGGAAATGCTCATCACAAGGCCAATCAGCAGAACCTTGTCTGGTAACCTGCTTCTAGCAGCTCTGAGAGCTGGGATAACCACCTTCACACTGGTGGGAGACAGACACCGCCTCTTCCCTGCACAGTGACAAGCACCTGCTCCATAGCTTGCCTTGGCAGTGTTTATGACTTGTGCTGGGACATTACTTGGTGAAAAAGATCACAGCTTGGTGCTCAGGTAGGATGCCGAGTTACAGTGGTGGTGAAGGGTGTTTTGACACCTTGGTCTTGCTCACATGCTGGTGGTGTGTCCACACTGCTGGCCTTGCCTGGACTGATGATCAGTTAAGGCCTACATGGGCTATCTTGGAACTGGTTTGCCACAAAGCCTAAGCAGCTTGAAGCTCAACTTGGGCTGATGACACAAGCATGGACCCAGGTTTTCATCAGGTTTTGCATTCCCAGCTGAACTCCCACTGCCCTTGGTAGCTGTGTTATTAGGTCCTTGAGTGGGATACACAGCCAGTGGTGTGCCTGTGCTGCCTTTGGGCCTTGTTATGCAAGTCAGAGAGGTCTCAGTGGCTCTGCATGTTTACCAGGACAGAACTGCAGGTTGCCATTTGCCTCACATGCTAACAAGCACCGCAGGTGCAGGAGAACAAGCAGGTTGCTCCAGGGAGCAGGTCAGGGCAGGGATCTCTGAGCTCCCTTTGGAAGAGTCTCCCCCACTTCGTTTTCTAAAGGCAACTAATAGTCCAAGGCACTGGCCACTGTGGCCACCTGTTCCCACAGCCTGTTCCCTCCCAAAGACTGATCTGGGAAAAGCTCCAGAGGACCACTGCACGTACCAGTGCAGACGCAAGGCGTGAAGGAAGGCTGAGAGCCCCTCCATGACCAGCAGGATGGCCACTGTCAGCACTGCAAATGCTGCAAAGATGATGAAGAGGGCGACAATACCTCCCCAGCCACTGCTGTTGAGCCCGTTGTGCATCACCATGGTCCAAAGGACCTCTGACAGCTCTGCAGAAGGAAATAAAGGGAAAACACTGCTGAGCAGCACCTATGGACAGATGCAGTATGCAGTCTGCCAGCTCACCTATTTTTCCTAGTTTGTAGAATATGTATGCTCTCCGCTAAGCTTTTTAGTTGCTTTATTTTATTTAAGTATCTGCTCTCCATGTAAAGCTAATGTGTGTCAGCTCCCGCTCCACTATTAAGCTAATTTCTGTGCCAAGAAGTACATCTCACCCCTATTAATCCATGGCTCAGCACACCATAGCCCCCTCCTTGCCCACCCCTTTCTGTTTTCCTTTTTTTGTGGGCATAATTCTTTAGGGCAGGTGCAACTCCTAGCCAGAGGCATTAGAGCAATATTAATAAAAAACATTTCAGAAAAATTAGAAACATTGAAAATCTAAGTTCCAGCCTGAGGCAATTTCTAGTATTTGAGCATCTGTTTTTATCACAAATCAAGACAAAAAACATTGAAATGCTGTACATTTCTCATGGAATGTGATGTTCCACTGAATGTTTCTGGGAAAAGTCCCAGTGAAAATGACAAATTCCAGAAGCTCTTGAGCCAGACCTTTTCTTTCTTGTTTGCTGAACAAAATCAAAGTAACTGTTTCAAGATATTTTGGCATTCATCTGCATGCCCTAAGGCTATAGCAAGTGCTTCTTGGGAAAAGCAGCTATGGCTCCTATACTGCCTTCACCTCCATGGACTGGACTACACAAGTGGACTGCACCTCCCATTGTGCCACACACCATGAGGCTACAGAGCAGTGCAGGAAAGGGGCCCCAGCCAGTGAATGCAATCAGAGCTGCCAGGGATCACCTCTGAAAACTGAGATTCCCATCACGAAACACTTGGAGTGATCTAACCAGAGGCAAAACATCCTGACACACATATGTCTGCAAGTAGAAACTTGGATTTCATTCAGAAATTTGTAGGAATAATCAAACACCAGCAGAAGCCATGGTCAGCATGGTGAGGAGACTAAAGGGGGACAATCACTCACGTGCATGGGCCAAGCTCAGTGCCCAGAGTCGCAGGTAGGAGGCTGTGTTGGAGATGCAGCCAAGGCAGTATTCAATGGTGTGGATAGCTTGGTGGACAAATATGTCTCCAAAATTGAACTGAAACAACATAAAACCAAAAAAAGTTTGATTAGGTCTCACTTCAGGGCTTTCTGGTTAACAGAGCAACACTCCACCAAAGGCTCTTCATACTCCTTTCCTTGCTACGTCCTGGGCAATACAAAGGTATTTCCCAGGAAAAGAGACTGCTCTGAAAAGTGCAGTTCTGTATGATCTTCCCATATGTTCTCACTGGAGAAATATCAGCGAAAACTAAATGTTTGTGGAGCAGCTCATGTTCCACTCTTATGATTTCAAATTGTTAAATGTCAATCCAGTTCTCTGTGGTTTTTTACAGATAGAAATTCTTATGTAAAATAGGGGCTTTCAGACTATCTGTCTGTGGGCATACACATTTTGAGAGATATCACTGAATAACTGTATCTCATAATAATGAATAAGCAAATCTGTGAAGATTCCCTGTGACTGGGAACAGCCAGCCATATCCACACTCAATACTGTTGATATTCCCAACTGCTACAAATATTTTTGTCACTTTTTCCTGTGTTGCTTCCTACTGTAGAAGTTTTTGACAATATCTGCCAAAGGAAGGATTCTTTCCCTAGTCAACAATTCTGGCTGCCAACTTTAAATGCTCCTTTGCAATTTAGAGGACTCTTGGGAAAGTGTTGACCTTCTCTGGGTGCAATATGGAAGTGAAACAACCGCCCCTCGAGGAAACAAAAGCTTGAGGTTTGCAAGAATACCTGTCACCACCAGGCAAAATCGAAGGAAAAATTTAGAGAAATTAATTCAATGAAAGATCAAACTCTATTCTGTTCGTAAACAAAAACTGTTATTATGACAGTGTGTGATGTTATCTTGTTAGAAAGAAGGGCTGGCAGCTCTGCATGAGTCTCCTGCTTGAGTTTGTGTCTTCTATGTCTGAACAATTTTCTGTCCAAATTTTCTTACCTCTTCATCACACTCATGTCCTTCATGGCCACTGCTGTGGTCTCCCTGGGAAGCTTTCTTGGAGTGATTGGTCTCTGGGACATCTACCTCATTTTCACCTCCTGAGTTTCCTGAGATGACTTGAGAACGGATCTTTCAGAAACAAAATGCAGTATGTTTGTTTGATACCAAAATGAAGAAATCCATGGCACTGAACTCCCTCAATAACCTCATGATGGGTAGCACGTGAAGGATTATGTCATGAACACAAAGACAGTTTCAACAAGTCATTATGGACCACACAGAAATTGAATAATCCTACCAAATGGCTAATAATATCTAAATATTTTCCATCCTAGAGCATTTTCCAGTAATTCCAATTATTTTGTAGCTAGTTTCTAGTGTCACAATGCACTCTTTGTTCCCATCATGGGAAGATCCATCACTTTTATCAAATGAGAAAATTAAGGTATTTTAAAGCTGATGATCCCAATTAGATGGGTGCAAATCAAAGGAATTAGTGTCAAGTGAAAAAGCAATGAAGCCTGAGAGGATCATATGACTTGATGAAGGTCACACAGTTCTTGGATACAGGCAGAAATAAAATTCAAAGCTCTTGATTAATTTTAAATTGACCAAAACCTCATGGCAACCTCTCTGCAATTATTTTTTACAGGACTTTTCTAGAGGCCTGAACAACCTGATCTAATAGTCCTATTATACAGCATAACCAAATAGAGACCTCATGGCTTATGTCAGGTTCTGCCTTGTCACCCTTTATAGCCTCCAGCAGGTTTCACTGGAAAGGTCTCCTGACAATATATTGTTTCCTATTGCAGCAATAATGATTGTCACACCTGCTTTATCTTTGCTTTGCCTGAATGTCAGCATAGAAAACAGACTTTGCTACAAACATATAAATCTAGGGGAATGTAGGATGTGATCAGACAACTAACATATGAAAATTAGGAACAGAAATATGGGGACACAATAGAAGGTGGGCAAAACCTGTCAGATGTTCCTAGCATAAAAGCAGGAGATGGAGTCAGCCATGTCAAGCCTTCATCCAAATCCCAGAAGAATGACAAAATAAGAAATTACAGTGCAGAGGCAGGACTGAAAAGGTCTCCTAGGGATCTGACTTTCAATTACAGGTCAGAAGTGACTGGGTTGTAAAAGGTCAAACAGCAAAACCAGCATCTCTTTCTTCAAATGGAAACATCTGTGCCCTATAAAAGGTACTCCAGACACTAACTCTGACTATAAAGAGAAGTAAATCTTGACTGACAAGTAAAGTCCTGTTAGTGTAATAAAGGAGAGAATTAATGATCAACTGGGAAACTGCAGCTGCCGCAGTTGTGAGTTGAGAAGCTGTGGGCAAACCACAGAGCCCATGGGAAGGAGGGCTCTGTTAATGTGAAGGCAATCACTTAAGGAAGAAAGAACTACTAGAAAGCAGGCAACAGCTTTTAAATCAAGCCTCTCCTTCAAGCACTGTTGCCATCTCCAAGGCCAGGACTTTCACAGATACCTCATTTCTACAGAGAAGCAAACTAATGGTTAAGGGAGATTGCGGACTGACAACTGAGTTCTTTTCCCTGTCTTGGCTTTACCAGCACTTCAATCTTTCTGAATCTTCTTTGGTGTTGGATACAACAGGAGAAAGAGTTTGGTGTCAGGTGAAAGAGCTTGGTGTCAGCTTAACAAATAGGGTATGTCCTTGCCAGCAAAGCTCCTGCTTCCAGAGAAATGTTTCCTTCACTGGAGATATTCAAAAGCTGTCTGGACACAAACCTGAGTAATGAGCTCTAGGGGCACCCTGTCTGAGCAGGGAGTTTGGACCAGATGACCTCCAGTGAATCCTTCCAAATTTAGCCATTCTGTGATTCTAGTTTAGATGGTTTAGACATGTCCATATACATGTCCTGGGCATATGTGGCATAAAGCACATTTTGAAATTGTAAGAGAAAGTCTGGGGTCAGAGAAACACAGAATTACATCACTGCAAAGAATTTTTGGGGTCTGTCTGCCCAGCTTTGTCTTTGCTGTACGGAATCCCCCCAACTCATCCACATCCCTTACCAGGTGCTGTGCTTTCTGGTGGTTGGCTCGGAGGATGAAAGGCTTAATTAGGAGCATCCAGGGAACAGCAATCAGAGCAAATATGACCAAGAAACTCTGCACTTCTTTCTAAGAGACAAAACAACAAAAGCAAAAAGTTGCTTTACTTCCTTTAGCCAACTATGTTTATGGTTAGAAACCTGAGTTTATATAATGGTAATTTTTAAAAAACTGTTGTATTTGGCTGTGTATCCTCTGCTTGTGAGAACATGAAAATAAGTGTAGAGTGCTTAAGGCTCCAGAAAGCACGTTCAGCTAGAGATGGTTGGAAATCTAGAGATGAAAGGCTTTCCTGCTGAAAAGGGTTAATTTACCAAAATTCCATGCTACTGACTTGAACCTGGCTGCTCAGTGTCCCAAGTGAATGTCCTAACTCTGTGTGAGTCAATCAGTCTGCCTTGCTTTAATCTGTGTAGAAAGGCTGCATTAAGAGCCAAGTCATTCAAGCCTTGCCCTGGATTTACTCCACACCTGCAATTTCAGAATTGCATTTTGAATTTTTAATTTTGAACTTCCATAGCTTAGGCTTGGTAACAGATTGTCCCCACAATATAAGGTGTTCTTACATTGCAGCACGGCATCCCTGACAGTATTGCTCTTCTGACATAACTGTCTGTACTTTCAGAAAACAACAACAAAAGAAACAAAAAAAACCCTTAAACCACAACTTCTGCATGTTTTTTAAAGGTGGCTCAGATGTCTGATCACCTAATGGTTGGGCTCATACAATATTTTCATTCAGACTACCCAGGCAGATGGCACATTCTGTTCCTGGTGGGGCAGGGGGATAGGAATATAAGAAAAAAAATTCCACCTTGGGAAAGCTTTGGGTTGTTACAAAGCACAATGTTATCTAAAGATTTTTAGAAGACTGGGAAGACTCTGTTTTCCCAAACTGCCCTGCATCCTTAACACAGTTACTTGGAGCTGATCAGCACTCTCTACTAACTCTGACTCATCAGCTGTCCCTAAAACTGAGCTCATGTTGGAGTGCCCAGTGTGCAACTGTTTACATGTGGGTGCACACACGTGTCTGGATGCAGCACTTGCTAGCAGATTCTTCACTGATGCTGCTGATGTAAAATCAATCAAAGAAAAAAAAGTCCATGTTCTGGGAATATAAATAGAGGTGACTTTAAAACAAATTTTCTCTTAGGGGAGATTTTTTTTTGCTTGCTTTTTATTTTTTTTAAGTGAACTCCCAAGAGGAGTTATTTCTGACATAAAGCTGCCAGAAAATCCTGTTGCTACTTCTACTTTTTTAGGTGAAAATGTAAAGTATTAAAGCTTTCCAAAGCTGAAATAGGAACTTAACAATTAAGGGAGATGTCTCTAGCATTGCAGCCAGACTGCAGGACAGCATGCCTGAAATACGTAGCTTTATATCTCTAGTCACACTTTGAGTTTTTCCCCCAATAGTATCTTCAACTGCATCATTATTCTTATAAGAATTACACTAGAAAGAGATTTCCTCTGCATTGCTGATTGATTGCTGCTCTCTCTACCCTGTTGACAAGTCCAACACAAATACCAGAAGAATAAACTTTACTTCTGTGACTGACACTTGTGATTGAGCATCTGAGCCTGTATCTTTATGCCCACTCTCCACAACACCCACTGCAAATACAAAACTACAGTGGATTCAGGCTGTTTGATCCATACCTGATGCAGATACAATGGAGCATTTGAAGTGTCACTATAATTGAACAGAAACATGTTGATAAAGTGGATGAGGATGCTTGGTGCACTCTGGGATGAATGGACATCAAAATGACACCATTTGAAAATAATCATGAAGACCAGGTAGCCAAAAAGAGAGATAATAAAAATCATCTCTGGAATGAACTGAAGGATAATGTTTATGTATTTCCTGAAGTAGCTGGAAAGAATCAAGAGAGAAAACTACAGTTAATACACTAATTATTAATACAAGTTTGGACCCACCTCTGGCAGTACTTAGTTTTTAGAAAATAACCTAAGAATTTATAACTATCACTAGCCAAGAAAGAAGTCCATAATTACAGGCTTTACCAATGAAAGCTATTGCTTAAATACAAAAGCTCTGTAATACTGATTATCTTCAGATTTTTGTACTTGACCTACCAGAATCTCAGCACCTCAAAAGATTATTACACTGAAATAAAAGACATTTAAAAGAAAAGTCTTCTTCACAAAGTTGAGCATTAAATGCTGAGAAAGGTCAGAACCAGGAGTATCAGTCCTGTAGGGTCCTCTCTGTTCGCTCAAACACTTTCTGTCCTTGAAGGTCACTGCACACATTGTAGCTTTGGAGAGACTCTCAAAACAATAGTGTCAGCCCTTGCACTCTATCACCATTTTTTATTTGTTGTTGCAAAACATAGAGGCAGAGATATAGACAAGTACACCCACAAATCCTGACCAAGGGCTGGTAAGCTAGGTGAAATGCACATGCATACACTCTGCAAGATTTCAGTGTGTTTTGGTTTGGGCCAAAAGAGCTTGTCTTTCGAGAGAAAAGTTGTCAATAGTGGGAGGTGCTACACATTTTTAATTTAGTGAGCTTCAATATTTCTGCAGAATTGAGAATATAAGAAAGTAAGTTAAAAAGAAAGTCTATTGAAGAAAATACCTGCAATGTCATGGCAGTCCTTTGGACTTAGCACTGTATATCAGTAGTAGTGTGAGTCAGTCAGTGTATGGGACATTTCTATTCACACTGGGGAAAGGTCAAAGTTCAAATCATCAATCCAAAATATGATGCCTTCTCTGAATGAAGGACATCAGTTTAGTGGTGAGGACTTGTGTGCTGCTGCAGCAACAGGCTTGGTGAAATGAACTTACATGTGGTTGAAGAGACTGAGTATCACGCCAAAAATCATGTGCACAATCCCTATGACAACCGACATCTTCATTTTGTAGGAGTTCAGGAAAGTCAGCTTGTTCGAGGCAACATTCCAGATCTTTGGGTAAAGGAACAGGGAGAGAGAGAAGAACAAGATTCTCAGGTGTTTGATCACTAAAAGTTTTATGGAAGTTGTTGCTTTGACACCATCAATTTGCTCCTACCAGTTCTAGTAAGAGGGTGGCAAGGCACAGAAATCTATATGTTCCTTTTATTACTTTTCACTCTGCCATGGTATTAATCTAAAATGTATAGAGTGTTTAACAAAGGAAATAACAAGGATTTAAAATGATCCTATGACTTTGCTTCAGTCCTCCAGAAACCACTGCAAAGGCTGGTAGCAGAACCTAGGTATTTTCTGTGTCATTTCCTGTCCTTAGGCTGAGTCATCTTCTTTAGCAAAAGTGGAAAGACATGAGAAAATCCCTCCTGCTGCAACCAAAATTAGTTCCGCCCTCACCAGAGAAGTACTGAGGACAGAGAATTTTCAAACTTTTTGTTTGAACAGAAAAAATTCTCTTCAGCTCTTTGGCCATGGAGATCATCTTATTGCCTGCCTCTCTGCACTAACTTTGTAGTGATGTTAGGACATACACCCCTTCTCAGTCCTGCCTTTTTTAAATGCTACAGAGCTTCAGGGTTGCTTCTCCTTTCTTCTCAAACTTCCTAGACCCCAAAGTCTTCTGTCCTCAGTAGACACCACTTTTCAGACACTTAGTACCTGAAGGGAAAGAAGTAAGACAGGATGATTTGGAGGATGAAACACGCTTTTGCACATTTGTTTGATGTGCTTTGCCTCTTCTCTGGATACCAGAGAGACTGCCTAGCTTCTTCATCTCAGGGTGACTTTTTTCCCAAGATACACCTCAGTCATCCCAGCAGGATTTGCAAAATGCAAAGAGCCATCCATCAGGGCAGATGACACAGAGAATCTCCTCAAAGAGGGCCAGAAAGGGGCTGGTGCTTCCACTCCACCCCTTCCCTGCCAGCACGTGTTCAGCCATTCTTCCCTCCAGCCAGGACTTTTATCCTCTTAAACAGGGAGAAGCCAGGTTGGAAGAGGTAGTCTAGGTCAACCTAAATTAGAGATGTATCAGGACAATAAGCAGAAAACTCAGTTGATTCTGATGTGATTTTTTGAACCAGACTGCACACATCCTGGACTGAGCTTTAGAGCTGAGTTTATAAAAAACTGACTACAAGGCCAGTGTCTCTGAAAACCAGGGGAGGACAGAGTTTCTTTGGGTGACCAATTGAAATGAGAGTGCAACCAGCAGGGATGGGGGTTATTCAACTAATATGAAGATTGAAACAGGAAAGCTTGATGTTAAAAAGTACATTTCAATACATGATAAAGACAGAGCAACAAGAAAAAGAGAAATAGGACACAGAGAAGAAAATTTTACTAAGTTAAATAATACTGGCATTTATTTCACATTCCATGCAACAAGTAGACTGCATTAAATTTGGAAGTTTGCCTTCAAACTGGTGAGGTATCTCTGGAATGGGTTAAGTACTCAAGTAAGGAAACATAGTTCAGCAGATATGTAGTAGAAAAGATGCTGTAGCACAAGACCACTCTCCAGGAAAACTGAACTTCCTTCCTGCTTACCATTTTGCTGTTGCCTGTGCAGAACAATTAGCAAGATATTAATTGCCAATTGCTAAAGGAAAGCATCAGAAGGACTGATGAATGGGAGGGTGAGTGGTGCTTAATGAAGTTGTATTGAATAATGTGGCACCTGAGCATGATGTAAATAGTATGGAATAAGGGGTGAAGTGTGCTGATTTTGACTGGTTAGAGATATTTTTCTTCATAGTGGATGGTATGGGGCTGTATTTTGGATTTGTACTGTACACACAGTTGACAGTGTAGAGATGTTTTTGTTATTGCTGAGCAGGGCTTACACAGAGCCAAGGCCTTTGCTGCTTTTTGCAGTGCCTGGCTGGTGAGGAACTTGGGGGTGCATGGGAGGTTGGGAGGAGACAAAGCCAGTGCAGTGATCCAAACTGACCAAAGGAATATTCCAGACCGTGTGACATCATGCTCAGTGTGTAAAGTGGAGGGAAGAGGGAGGGAAGGGGGATGTTTGGAGTGATGGCATTTGTCTTCTCAAGTCACCATCACGTGTGATGGGACCCTGCTCTCCTGGAGATGGCTCAACTCCTGCCTGCCCGTAAGAAAGATGACTTAATTCTTTACTTTGCTTGTGTGCACAGATTTTGCTTTCCCTGTTAAACTGTCTATATCTCCACCCACAATTTTTCCAGCTTTCACCCTTCCAAGTCTCTCCCTGATCCCACTGGTGGGGGAATGAGCGGGGGGCTGTGCGGGGCTTGGCAGCTGGCTGGGGTTAAACCACAACAACTATGTAAGGAACAAAGAGCAAGAAGTGAAAAGCACAGCTTCAGGAGAGAGTGCAGGGAGCTACTGATGTACATGATATGTAGAAACAGGATTGAAATACAAATTATCTTAGAGTAATTTAATTTAATTACCGGATCTATTCCAAATGGATATGGATTTCCAGAGTAGACTCCTGGGACTGCTGGATCCAACTGCAGCACTGTATTGTCTAGAAGCACATCCTTACTACAAGAGAAAACGGAAATGACCTTTGAAGCTTAATCTCTCCCTCGAAGCCCACAGTATATTTATGTGAGGTTTGCTGAGGACTACCACAGGATATCGGTAGCTGACTCCAGCCTTTCTGTGACCTATTATCCTGCACTTGTGTGCATGTAAATGGACCCCACACAATGGCAGTCTCCCTCACACTGATAGTTCTCTATGCATCAGTCCTGGACACCTGCAGATTTTTATGCACATCAATGCCTGAACAAACAGGCGTGTTCTCTACATTTCCATTTCAATAGTGAGTTCATCTGTGTGTGTCAGACAAAACCTCTGATTCATTCATGACTGCATCCTTCCCTTCCCCACACAAGCAGTCTCTCTTTCCAAGCCTACATGCTCCATTTGGAGTGTTTTTACTTCCTTCCTATATTTAGCACTTACTTCCAAGTGTTATTTTTAAACATGGGGATGATGTGCCAGGAAGAACCAAAGAAGTTGAACGATTTGGAGAAGCAGTCATTGTAGATGAAGCCAGTGTACATGGAGAATATGCCCATGAGCAGAATCAGGTAGCGCCCGCTGAAAAATGTGTTCCAGATCTGCAGGGGGAGAAGGCAGTGCCAGTGACCAAAGTACCTGCAGGTCCATCAGTTGGTGGGCCTCAACCAACAGCAGACATGATTGTACTAATCTGCGTATACACAATTATTCATGGAAAATTTTGGGTCCCTTTGGGCCCTCTGTGTACAAGCAGGTAGAATTGCCAAACCTCTGACTCACAGGTATCTTTGAACCATCTCCACACAGCCTTTGGGACGCTGGATGTGCCCTTCATGAAATGGGGCTGATGAGCCTTTCCCTATGCTGATAGGGTCACCAGTTCCCTGATACTCACCTCATTAGTGCTTTTCTGGGCCAGAAGGCTCTTCTCATTAATGACCATCCAAAGTGCAAAGCCCAGCATGACAGCACCATGGCCACAGTCCCCAAACATCACCGCAAACAAGAAGGGGAAAGTAATGATAGTGTAGGGAGCTGCAGGAGGGAAAGGTCAAGAAGCTCAGCTCCCTCTAAACAAAAAGGCCTCATCAAAGAAGCAGTCTACCCCATCAGGCCATTCCTTACAGGTACTGTCCTTAAACGCCTCCTCATTCCCTCCCCTACACACCAGGCAATCAGATCTAGTACAGAACTAGCTTTACCACCACAAAGAATGTTAATTGGTATGACCTGAAACTTCCTTGCAGTTTTATCCTTTCTTTCTTGCCTCACCATAATAAACACCATGTGCAGACAACTACATTCTGTTTTGCAACACAAAAATGTATTTGAAGGTTACTATCATGTTTCTCAATCTGTTTAGCCTCAACAATCTGAGTTAATCCCAACCTTTCACATAGGCCCTCATTTCTAGGTTTCTATTAATTCTCAGTGGTCTGTCTGAGACTGTCTACCATTGTTTCAAAATTTTGATGGGTCCTTTTGGCCTTCTTTACCTCAACACATTGAGCTCAACTTACATTTTCCTTATGAGTTTAGTTCTTTTCCTCAGAACAGCTACCTCACCATTTGTTCTCCATCCTGTATTTGTATAGTTCCTTATTTCCATCACAATCATTCACTGGAGACCAAAAGGCAAATTCTTTGCCTGAGAAAATCCATGTGTGTGCACCAAACAGTTCCAATATGGTTCAGATTTCTTAATCGACAGTGAGTACATTTTTTAGGATAGTGAGAGAGCTCAAAGGCTTTACTTTGGCTCATGCAAACCAGATGCATGTTTTTGAGTGTTTCTCACCTGGGTTCATTTCCCTGTAGTTGCCCACACCATAGGCATCCACGATGTTCTGAAATCCAGCTGTGAACTTGTTGGTCCTGTTGAAGGTGGGAGGTGCCATCCTGGTGTGTATGGCAGTGAGGATGGGTGCAATTGTGGAGCCACTACGTTCCTGCAAACCCAGTGACAAGAACAGACACAGAGTGGATAGAAGAATTGGCCCCACAACACCACTTCTGGCTCAAGGGTCTGTCACAAACCTGCTAACATTTAATGCTGACCTTATTCTCTGTCAAAAGATGAAAGGTCAAACGACAATGGGACAACCTCAACTTAAAAGAGAAAAGGGAGCCCCACATTACAGTAACAGACCTGACTGAACATATGCTCAACATATATACAATTCAGTGTGGGTGAGAGCTTCAAGGACCCAAAATGTTGTTCTCTTACCATTCCTTGATGGAGAGCTCTTTTTATCCTGTCAGCATCAGCCACTGGGAACCAGATCTCTGCAATGACACACTGCTGGGTGACGTCGATGTTACAACAATTCAGGATGTGGTAGATGGCCTTGATTTTCTTCACTTTGATCCCCCAGGACCACAAGTTGGCTGCTGCCTCATGCAGCAGTCGTTGGCGATGGGACTCAGTTTGTGTTATCACCTGTAAGCACAACATGGGGCAACACTCAAGACAGGGAAGCACAGGGCGCATGATCTACTCAATTAATTGGAGAGGACAGGTGGAAGAGGGTTGTTGAAAAGGAACTATTTGTATGAATGCATGGGGTATCCCGGAGAGCAGCATGTGCAGGTGTGGACACAGGGTCACTCAACACCAGGTGCACAGCCCTGCTCACCAAGGACT
The DNA here is from genome assembly GCA_013397375.1 of Toxostoma redivivum. Taxonomy (NCBI): domain Eukaryota; kingdom Metazoa; phylum Chordata; class Aves; order Passeriformes; family Mimidae; genus Toxostoma; species Toxostoma redivivum. The sequence continues at coordinate 38,626 of VXBI01010999.1, forward strand.
CTCCCTCCATGGTCCTGAGTCGCTGTAAGTGTAGAGGAGACCACTGGGAATTACTGAGCTGTGGGATTGGCTCCCTACCCAGTTGCTTACAGACTGACCTCATCTTACCACGTGCTCCCAAGCTGCCATCTCCTGCAGGCAGCTCTGTGCCACAAACTTGAGGCATATCACAGCCATGAGCAGAACTACAGCTCATGGTCTTGGAACCTCCATACATCATGTGGCCACCACAGTGCTGCTGCATGAATGACGGAGATAATGACATAAGGTGTTGGGAAGACAACCTGTGTGGTCTGAAACATGGTTTCAGACAGGACAAGTATCTGGGCAGGTCCCACTTGTAGGGTTCTGTCCTCAGTAAAGCCACTGCCACTTACTGTATTTAAATCCTCGATCCTTGTGTTGACTCCATCAAGCATTTCTCGGCGTTCGGTGGCAGACTCTGGACAAGGATAGACTGTGGCACGAAATCTAGCCTCAGTAAGAGAGAGTTCAGAAACACCCGTTATATGACTGATTTTTCTTCCTCTGTACCCTTCTCAGCTCAAAGGCAGGGAAACTTGACTCACTCCTGACCCAGCAGTATACCGTTCTCACATACCACAGAGTTGCACTTGGTCTCACAGAAAGGTGCGAATAGGTATCTTTATCCCTTGATGAGAGTAAGGACCCCTTCACCTGTTCTAGCTGAAAAACCCTACTTGTCTTAGGTGATACACAGGGCCTGATGTCATACAGAGGTCAGCACTAACATGTAGGCATCTCCCTTCTGTCCACAAGCTGCTTGAATTGTGACGACATTCAAGAAAAACCTACCCTGGCAAAGGCAGCCTTGCTAACAGTAGCCAACAGATGTCCCTCTTGCACTGAGGTTGGAAAAATACCATTTCCCTGTGTCTGCACTACCCTCCTGCAGGCACTGGGAGAACTCATAAGCTGAGCTACTGCTGCACGGGGAGCAAACGCCCTTTGTGCGGGCAGGCTGCATAAGTAAATAGCCCTGTAAAAACGTAAATAAGCAGGCAAGCAAAGAAACAAAAGGACTGTATTTCCAGGATAAAATAGGAGAATGGCTGTATGCTTCTGGTCCACCTGTTTGGCTAGACACCTTGGGAACAAGGGAAGGATGGGTGAAGGGTTTTAAACACCTGAGAGCAGTATCTGTTACATCAGCTCAGACAAACCAGCATAAAAGCTTTTATAAGCTTATCCCCAAGGCTCTGTTTGGAAGATTCAGCATGTTTGTTTGGTGTAGTATAAGAAGGACTAATGTAGGATTCTAACGTGAGTGAAAGTCTTAGCGGCATGCAGGCAGTGCTTCAGCTATAGCAGAGCAGCTGTACTTCTCTAGTATAGCTGCAGGTCACTGTGGTGTAAAGGTGCTTCCACCAGCGCAGCACACTGCAGTGCTGTGCAGCCACTACATGATCCCAGCACAGACAATTAGAAATGAGTTGCATATCTCTCTGAGAAGTGTGCAGCTACCTGTCCTGCTTGCAAAGCAAGTCCCAGAGTACTCTTCATGCTCAACAGCAGGTACAAGGAGTTCCCCCTGGGACTTCACAGGCCACAGGGTGCACTGCTGCTGCTCTCTGCCTGCAAGCTGAGCTGAGCTGAGGTGCTGCAGTAACTAAAATAGCAGACATCTCTCCTTTTTTTCCCTGCTTAGCTTGTTCAGTGATATCTAGTGCATGTGCTTCCCCTGCCACTTTGATACTGCCCATCAGATCTGCAGGAAGAGATCCCTCCTCTTTGCAGAGCAGAGATCTCCTGCCCTTGACCTAAGGCAACACATTTCCACCATCCTGTCATGGATACAATGAGTTAGGGACGCTAAAGGGCTGTGAGATGAATTAAAACATGTAACAGGGTCATAAGGGTCTATCCCTGCTTAAGAGACAAAAATTAGCAGGCTCTGTGTACAGATAAGCATCGTATTCTGGCTTTGTCTGAGCACAGGATATTTCACCACCTGCTCTACAAAATCAGTTCCAGCACACATACAAGTGAGGACAGTTGCAAATTGAACAAAACATGCTGCAGTTTCCTAGAGATCAGCCCAGAGCTGTGTGTAATGACTGCACGTGCTCCTCAGCTAAACTTCTCTTTCCAGAATTGAATTTCTCCTCACTCAACACCTGGTATTCGTTTCCAAAGGTTATTCACCCTACCTAATTATTTCCATCTTCTTATTCTTCACAGCTCTTAGTTCATCTTTAATAAGGATTTTTAATCAAACTTGAAAGCTTATTCCTTCATGCTGTACAGTTCCCCCATTCCCAATAACGTTATTGCAGCAGTGCTGCTTTGATCTTTTAACAGCCATTTTGCATACTGAGTATCAGCTTTGCCCTAATGGCACAGACATCTCTGAAAGCTCCAGGAGAATTCAGCAGGGAATCCTTACATTGATAAACCCAGTTTAGTATTCACATTAGTACTGAGGCAGCTGCAAGAAAAAGAGGAAAAGAAAAATTCTTACGTTTTCCTCCTTCCTGCTCCCTCTACACCTTTCACTAATAAGTTTGTGCATGGACTTAATGCTCATGAAATTGGCAGACTAATGTTACCAATTAGAGTCAAGCAGGGACTACAAGTGTAACCTGAGGCACACAGCTCTGCAAACAAATCTTAGCCTGCCTTGCAGGAGGCTGGCTTAGACCAGTCCCATGATTTTTGCAGGATATTTACTTGTCATGAATGATGACTTAGTGCTAAGCAGAAATATCCTGCTGGGGCTGGAATGACACTGCCATCTGCTTTAGGTATAGTCAACCCTGCCTTAAAGGTGGACCAGACTAAGATGTCTTGGCCTGGGTACCAGGGACAGCTGATGGCCCACAGAGCACAAAAGGAGTGTCAGAGGATTAATACATTTAGAAACCTGCCACACAGAAAAACATCCACATATATAGGCATATTAGCAACCAAAAAATTTTGAAAATAAGAAGGAACATAAAAGATGACTTCATTAGTACTGCAAAGAGTGTCCTGTGAATTTGTCTTTGGCAAGTGTACTTTCCTTCAATTACAAGGGCCTGAGAGAAACCAATCTAAGTTCCTTTCTACAAACCTATCACCATAGACATCTGCAACATTAACTCCTAGAAACTGCACATCACAACCTCCCTGCGGAGATCTGCTCACATTTCCAGCACTGCCTGACCCCTAGCTGCAGAAGGTTGTGCCTATGGTTTGGGTGATTTTGGTGTCAATCAACAATTAATATGAATATGTTGACAGGCATTGCATTGCTTGTTCTTTTACTCCCATCCCAGAAAAAAAAGTCTTTGGCTTTTGACTGCAGGGACTTTTAAATCATGCAGGGGAAAAAAATTACATCCAAAATGAAGAACTTTCAGCACTCTGTGGGCAACCCCAGCCAGTTCTAAATGTGTGACCAGGTGACTTGCAAGGCCATCGGCACAGGGGAAAAGTCAATGGGAAACATTCACCACCAGCAGCTACCCAAGAAGAGAGGGAGAAGGATTCTGAACAGCATTTCAAAAACAGGCAAAGAAATGAGACATAAGAGGGATGTGGGCCTGATGAAGCAAGTTCAAAGGAGGGTATGAAGATGATCAGAGGGATGAAGCACCTCTTCTATGAGGAAAGGTTGAGAAAATTGGGGTTGTTCAGCCTGGAGAAGGAGAGGTTCCAGGGAGACCTTACCACAACCTTCCAGTACCTAAAGAGGCCTACAAGAAAGCTGGAGAGGGACTTTTTACAAGAGCACGTAGTGACAGGACATACGGGGAATGGCTTTAAACTGAGAGTAGGTTTAGGTTGAATATTAGGAAAAAATTCTTTACTGTGAGGGTGGTGAAGCACTGGCACAGGGTGCCACAGGGAAGTTGTGGATGTCCCATCGTTGGCAGTGTTCAAGGCCAGGTTGGATGGGGCTTTCAGCAACCTGGTGTACTGGAAGGTGTCCCTGCCTATGGCAGGGGAGCTGGAATGAAATTATCTTTTAAGTTCCTTCCAACCCAAACTGTTCTATGACTCTATTATACGCAGGAAATTGTAATCCAGAAAGGAAACGAGGCTTGCTGAAAACTCAAAGACCACTGGCAGCAGCAGACTGATCCTGCACAATGGCTATGGCAGAATTTCTTGTATGTCTGAGCTTCAGGATCAGAAATCAGTGACTGAGAGCTGGGAGTCTTCCCTCATGTCCATGACTGCTTTATTGACAGATGCTCACCTCAGGAGGGCTAAATTTCTCTCAGGATGGGCATTGCCCTTCCCTGCTCATAGGAAGTATTTTGGAAGGCCCCATTTCCAATGCAGGAGTTGCTGACAGACCCCAGGGTTCTGTCACTTCTTGGCACTGAAGTCAGTCATGCTAGCTGGATGAAAGATCTACCTGCTTTTATTCTGATCAAAGGCAGTATGTAAGGAAAGACCTGCCCTGAGTGCAGATGTCAGGGAAGAGCAATGCTCAGCCTCTCCCTGCAGGCTCTTGGCTGGCCCTGCCTGGCTGAGGGGCTATACCTGAAATGGGTTTGGTGACAGCAGACAGATCCTCTCATCAAATCTGATTTACACTGCAACAAAGCTCATTGGTCGTCAGCATTATGAAAGAGTAACAAAATATTCAACCTGAATTATCTTTTCAAGATGCTTAACAGGGTGGAAACAAGTCAGGTTGTATGAAGCTTTCATTTCTCTCCTGGGTTCTGTCTCTGATTACACAGATATTGCTCAAAGGGTTGAATAAACTACAGCATCACCTTTTCATGAAGAAATGAGGAAGGCTTGAAAGCAAGTTGAGGATTACCACATTTCCAGTCCTCAAGTTAGCACCTCTGATTTTCAGGGGAAGAGTGCTAAATATTTTTAAAACAACAGTCCCCTTTTAGAGATCCCAAGTTAAAAACCTAGCAACTGAAGCTCTCAAGAGCTGTATGCGACTTTGGAAAATGTAGGATCTCAAGTTCCAAGTGCCAAGATGATGGATGTCTTTCATGATTAGGAGCAGCAGAGCTGAGGAGCAGAAGGGAGATTGGTTGCAGAGCTGACAGCTGGAGAGATAGAGATCTGATATCTAGCTCCAAATTCAGCCAGCCTGGACTGCCAGGAACCACTTCTATGGGAGTAATTTTGGCTTACCCCCATGACTGCCTTACCCGTCACAAATCTTCTTGATTTTTTGTTTAAGCTGCTCTCCTTGATAGAAGATAATGAACACGTTCTTCTTCACCTCTTCTCTCTGCAACACACAATTCAAGTGGAATTTAACACACCCAGAGTCCAGTGCAGAAAAGTTGGTATGGTTTTTTGTTTTGGCAGCCTCTCCACTGGTTGCTTTTATTCCCCCCATCCCCAGTTTCCCATCAGCAGTGTTTTCCCCAGATGCTCTTCCAGGAAACAGGCATGGGCAGTAGCTCTGGGTTTTGGAGGAAAGAGCAATGTGGAGCAGAGGGGACAGAGCTCTACTGGGGCATGGAGCTTTCCCCAGGTACACCAAGGGGAATTGACCCTCCATGGCTAATTCCAGCTGGGGACAACCACAGTTCACTTTAATGGTGGTCCTGGTAACAGAGCTGCCCTGTGAGGCCTCAGCTGCAGGAAAAGGAAAGGCAGGAAAAGGAAACCACCTCAACAGTAGCAAAAGGGCAAAGTAATGTCCAAGAAACTTCTCCCATCCTCAAACTGTCCCACCTTTCCCCCACAGGCTGCCCTCAGACACCAATCTCTGGAGAGGCAGCCAGTGCTGCAGCACAGTCCAGGTCACCAGTTTTGTGTCTTCAGGCCACTAGCATCCACACAAGGCAGCGGGAAGCAAAACCAGGTTGGTACCTACTGTCACAGGGTCCTCCATGGGGGTGTCCATCTCTGTGTACCTCAGGTAGATGTTTCCCCTGCAGGCTCGCCACAGTAAACGTTCAAAGGGGATCATCCTTTCCCTCTTTATTACCCCTGCTGTGAATCTGAGCAGAGTTACAAGAAAAATAAATGGCAAACCCATTCTATGCCTTTTAGGACCTGTAGCATACATGACTTCACAAGCCCTTGTTTTCTAGTCTGTGCTAGCCAGGGCTTTGCTGCAGGCACTTCTAGGAAAACCTTTCCTCCTCAAGCCTGCTTTTTATCCCAATCTACTGACTTTATCTTATTGTTCTATCTTTAAAAAAATAAACACTCAAAAAACTTTCCTAAATCAACAGGTGAAGGCGAAGAGATAATTTGGGCTAGAAATGGACATCACACAAATGAGAGTGCCTGAATGGCAGACAGAATGGAGGTAGAAATTTTGAAGTGGTGGTTTATCTTTACTCGCCTGTTTTCTGAGAAAGCATCAGACTGCAGCTCAGTGCAATAGCATGGCTTTTTCTGTGGTTAGACATTCATCCATGAGGACCAGGCTGGTAGCCAGATGCCTGAGACCAGAAGTCATGGGTGAGATGGCTTAAGATAGCAATTTTCAGTCAATACCTACTAAGGGATCACTGGAATTGGTGGCCTGGAAGTAGAAGTCCATTTGTCCCACTGACCTATAACCTGACCATAGTTTTGATGATAATTTCTGAGGACAGTCACTCTCTTATCTCCATGAAATAGCTCTGCAGAGGAGGCTGGTGAGCACCCTCTGCTAAGAAGCTGAAGGAAGCTGCGCCAGTGACACAGAATGCAGCACAGGTGGGAAGTCTGGCCAAGCTGGAGGCCATCACCAATACACACCCCAGCTTGGCAGCTGCAGCAGCAGGAGTGCTTCTCAGCTCCAGCAGTCCAGATGTGTCTTCACTGAAGAAATCATCTGGTAGGTTGGTTTCTGCCTGGAAAACATCAGTTTTAAAAAAACAGTCTTCAGCATTGCCAGTTTGAAAACTATTTTCATATTTTTCTCTTAACAATTTTCCCCCCAAATGTAGCTTTCCATGGAGATTTATAAGACTGAAGGAAAAACAATAAAAGTAAGCTATATCTTAGCAATGGAAAAGCATAAATGTTATTTTCAAAGAGATCTCTGAACTAAGTTTTTGAGCGTCACTGACTCATGGAGAAATGCATGCTCTAAAGTGACTGAGGTGTTTTTGCAAACCTCATAATGGCTTGTGGTAAAGACCTCTAAAAGCAACATACACAAAGTGACAGTGCAAGTATTTTTAAGAACCTTCCACATCTCTGTTGGAGGAGCCAAGAGGCCTCTCACCTCGAAGAAGTCCTGGGTTTTCTTCAGCAGATGTTTGAGCTCTGTCAGTTCGAGGAAATTCTGCTTCAGTGTTTGCTGGTTCTGGTTGGCTTCCAGCAGCTCAGCTTCAAGTTTCTCCAGTACTGTCTGTTTAGGGTCCAAGCACATCCAGAAAAACTCTGAAGCAGATCAATAGCTCTTTCCCAAGCTGATACTAAATCTCAATAATTTTGTTTTGTTTTTTCAAGGGAGAATACAGAAATATTCAACAAACACTTAGATAAACACTTTTTGTAGGGTGATATCCATCAATGCTCATGTATCATTTTTCCATTGCAAGCATTCCCTGATGGGTGTGTTGTCCTCTTCTGGCACTGGAGCTCTGATGCCCCTGACCCAAGCACAGGCAAGTAGGCTGTGTTTGTGTGGTGTAGGTGTCTCAGCCTGTCTGGGTATCTCTGTGGTTCCTTGCAGACATCTCACACCCCAGGCTGACTGGCTGTCAGTTTACTGACTACAAAAGCAACCTACATTACTTTAGGTTCATAAGCTATAGGCCAAAATTTAGGTGATGACATGGGGCCAGGAATACACCAGGAAACCAAATTGCTTGTGAAGCTGAAGCCCTTGGAAAGCTTGATTTTCCTTTCTAGTCACCTTCATATGCAGCATTTTAAAATTACCCTGTCAGTAAACTTTGCATCCAGCTGGGCTAGAATAAAACATCCCTTGCACATCCAAAAGCGAGACCTAAGTATTTGTGACAGTCCCCAGTATCACAATCCCAGCAGGACAGTCAGTCCTGGGTTTTTTATGCAGTGAAGTATGTTCTAACATCAGGTCTCTTGGTAAAACACCAAATCCTTCTTATTCTCCCCTGTAGGATGATGGGGACATTCTGTGAAAGTAATACTTTTTCATTAGTATGTGGGACCAGAGGGATGTTTCAAAGGGGATGATAAAAAGACTGGGCTCCTTTAGGAACATGCAGCAGGATTAGCCTCAACCTAAGTGTTGAGGCAGCAACTTGGGGAGCATCTCCTCAGGCAAGGAGAGCTGTGCCAGCCTCAGGCACCAGATTCTTCCTTGCAAGGAGGGCTCTATTGAGCATATTACACAGACAACCTGGTGCACAGCCCTTCTCTCTCCTGGGTCCACTCCAAATTCTGTACCTCCATATCAATCATTTCCCGAGGCAGGGGGGTCTCTGGGTACTTTTCTCCTTTGACTATTTCAACATTATCTTCCATCTCATTTTCCAGAAAACCTGCAAGGAAAGGGCACAGAAGTCTCAACACAGAATCATCCCTGGTGCATCATCCTGGTCACCAGCTTGCTCAGCCAGGACCAAGGCATCCCAAGGAGGTGTGACAAGATTAAGTGATATACAAGGGTCATCATCCTAGTGCATATACACAGCCACCAAGGAACACCCTCAAGCCTTCTTTCTCAGTGGAGATGCTGTTTCTTCTGAAATCATAGTACCCACTCCCAAATGGGCAGCCCTCAACCCTGGCACAAGTGGCCACCATGCCCCCCTTTATTTGGGGCAGTGAGTAGGGCACACTGAAAGCTCAGGTTTCACTGCTTTGCCCAACAATGCCAAGTGCTGACATCATGGCTACAGTGGGCACCAGCATTGTGGTGGGGAGAGTGCAGAGCTCCCAGGACACATATCCACAGGACAGTGGAAATCATGAGCTTTGCTGCTTGGGTTTTAAGGACTTATCCCAAGGTTGAAGCCCTTGGCCATAACAAGTGCGTGCGAACAGCTAGTGCACTGGTGTAAGAGTCAAGTTATCCAGACCAGCCTCCTGCTCAGCCCCAGATTTATCTTGTGATTTTATAAAAGCTAATTAACCTCCTTTCAGTTCAGTTAACCATTTTCAAAACAGGGGCAACAATTTATTGCCCATATGGGGTGAAGTGGTAATTAGCTGATGCATGGAAAACATTTCCAGGGGCTCAGATGAAAACATCACCATTTTGCCACTAATTCTGCTCCCCAGTGTGAGAGCACTTAAAGACATAAATCCCACACCACCAGTTGGCAGGAAGCCGATTGCATTTGACAAGCGTTTACTTACGCAGGATTCTCTCCAAGGATTCGCACCTTCTCACTTCATTCACAAACTTTCTCTGGAAGCTGTTGACATTCACATTCAGCTAAAAACAGGAGGGAAAACAAGCCTGGGGCTGAAGGCTGCACAGTGCTGCGCTCATTTTTAACATCAGCAGAGAATGAGCACCTTTGGTGCGGATGGCAAACACCACTGTGTCTGACAGGGTTCTCCTGGCAGGGCAGTACCATGGCCTTCCACACAACCTTGCTGTGACAGCAGGAGTCACAGAGGGGCCTTCATGGAAACACTTCCTATGTCCTGGTGATGCAGAGGATTGTTCTAAGGGTGTGCAGAGGGCATGCAGAGTAGTGGATGGGGACTCAGGGATGGATGGGGTCTTGGATGATGTTTGAGTTTCAGAGCAGTCTAGGGGGAATCCCATGGACTTTTTAGCCTCCCTACAGGTGCATCTTTCCCAAGTGCATTGAGGGAAGGACAAGCACACTCCGGGGCACATCTCCAACAGCTCAGCATGCCAGCCAGACACTACTCACATCTCTGAACTGGACCAGCCCCAGCTCCCCGAGCTCAGCCACGCAGCAGTAGGCAGCCTCCACCTGCAGAAAGAGCTGCCTCAGGCTCATCTCCTCACTCCGAAAGACAGAGGCCATCTTGCCTGTCCTTCCCTGGCCTGGAAGACCCTGGCAGTCCTCGTGGCAGCAGCACAGGTGCAGGAAGGTGCCAAGCTCTGCAGGAACATTGGGTCACTCAGTCAAAGTGCTGGAAGATGTCCCAGTGCTGCCCACTGTGTCCTCCAAAAGGGTTCCTTCACCTCCTAAGAGCCTCCTGGAACCCACACGAGGCTTCATCCCACCAGAGCAGTGACAGATGCCAAGGTGTGTGTGTGTGCCACAGGGAAAGGGGAGAGTCACCAGTCTCCTGTGACAAATGATGAGCAAATACCCTGCCCTGTCCTCAGCTGGACCTAAGCTCTTCACACCACTGCACTCAGGCTCTGTATTCTCGTTTTGGATGCTGTGATTGGAAAGAACTCAATTCCTCTTTGCCTTAAACATACAGACAAAAAAAAAACCAACAAAAAAACCAAACCAAACCAAACCAAACAAAAAATAAATAAAAAAAACCACCAATAATTTCACCTTGCAATTAGTCAAGTGTAAAGAGGCCTGACTGGCTTTTTATCACTTTCATTGATAGTGTGAACATTGTAAAACCATCTGGAGCATGTTATATTGGCATGGGGAGAAGAACAGACTATTTTTTTTTAAATAAAACAACCTTCAAGATTTCAAAAGAATTTTCTCCCCATAAAGGACTGCTTTCAAAATGAGATACATGAAATAACATGCATTGCACAAAATTTCCTCTCATCTCTATGCTTATCATTATTTACTTTGAATAACCTGAACATAGAATTGTCTTTAGTTGTTCTCACACAAAATTAATTGATCAGCATGCACAAACACAGTAATTATCTTTTTCCAGAGAAAAACATGCAAGTAGATACACTTTCTGCATGCATTTAATTTTGTAGCAAGCCTATGTTTTATACATAACATAGCAAAATCCCTTTATGACCTCACTTCTGCTTGTTACAAGGGTAGTAAGTCAAATGTCTTTAACCCCTTCTATCTCTATGAACCTTGTCTTTCAGCCCTTTTTTAATAAATTGTGGATTCTATGAATTCTCTTTATAACATACAAAAGATTCATCTTAAATATAAGAGAAGCATTTCACATGATATTAAAGGCTTGTTTAAAAGGAGCATGATAGTCAAAGGTCTGTATTTGCTGGGAATTTTCCTTCTCCTACCCTCTGTACCCATTCACTCAAAAATTTAAGATGCTGAAAATACAATATATGATAACTAATAACTTGTTAAAAGAAAACATCGTGTGCCAGCTTAAATGGATTGAGTATATACATTTTAAATCTGGTTGGACATTTTTCAGTAAACTGTATTTTTCACAGGAGAAAAACACAAAAGTTGCAAGAGACTCACTATTTATGCAGAGTAAATCTGCAGTAAGTAAATCAAATAGTTTAAGAGATCATCAAAGTGTACAATTTCTTTAGACTGAAAAGTGTGAAGAAACTATAACCTAAAGCAGTTTGTATTTCCAAACCTGCAGTTAGTTTCCATTTTAAAAATGCTAAATCCTTAGAAGTAATAGAACAAAATTCAAATAAAATATTTAGAAATATCCTAGTTGAGCTGCTTCAAACCATCCAAAGCCAGGGTTCTATTCTTCCTTGATAATCTGTCAGAGAAAACTGCAAAAGCTCACTTCCGTCTTGATTTGGGATGAGAGAAATACCTACTCCAAGGAAGGCAGAGCTTTCACCCCTCAGTTATCCCTCCAGATGCAGGAGGCTTGCCCAAAAGCACCTGCTGGCCAGCAATACTTGTGTCAAGATCATCTCCCCCCTTCCCTACTGTCCTTCGCCCCCAGTTTTTGCTTAGGCAAGAAAAGTTAATTGAGAAATCCCCTCGTTTCCCCCCGCCGCTATTTCATTAAAACGCATTAGAAGGCGCCGTGTTTGGGCAGGGCAGGTCCCAGAGCCGTGGGTTACTGGGCAGAAGGTGCAGGAGGTGTCCCTGGGGTTACCTGCCGGCACCACGCTCCTCCCGCCAGCCCCTGTCCCCGGGCAGCGCAGGGTCCGTCCGCGGGTGACAATGACAGCAGCGCTCTGCAGCGGCGCCGGCAGCGCCCGGCAGGGAGGGCAGCCCTGCCCCAATGTCCCGTCCCACACGGGGCACGGCAAACCTTTGCTTTTAAGGTCAGAACTGGTCTGGACCAGAGAAGGGAAACCCTTTCTTGTCCCCAGACACGGGGACGGAACCGAAGGCTTTCCGGCTCGGTCAGCACCTCCGCGCCAGGGCTGCGCCCGGCGTGTTGTAGCAACACGGCGCTTGTTGGGACTGACAACAGACGGGACAGCCTGGCTGTCCCCGCCCCGGCCAGCCGCAGGGAGCTCGGAGCTGTGTGTGCTAGCACCCATTTGCCAGCTCTGGATGCAGGATCAGCCGCCAAGGAGGTGGCTGCGCTGTTTCTCGCTGGTTTTTCCTCGCTGGAGGCAGTCTGGGAAAGGACGGGGAAACAGCGGGAGATTAATGATTCTCCCGGCGCAGGGGGACAGGCAGAGCGATAGAGCAGGGAGAGGGCTGGGAGGGCAGGGGCTCTGTTAACCAGGGACAGTGCTGGCAGGGAACTCGATTCCCACTCCGTGACATAACAAATGAGGTGGGGGAAAAGGGGCTTTATAGGCTCTCTGCCACTTCAGCCGCTAAAGAAAGGGCTCCAGAGAGAAATTTGGCCTCATAACACCAATGGCTTATCTCCCACTGATGAGACAGGGTTTCACCCTGATGAAAAAGGCTGGCTGGGACGCTACTAAATCTAGCACCCAGAAGAAAAATTTACTCTCAAAAGAAGAACTGACATAAATGCATGGCTATATGCAAATTGTAAAGTACTCTTAAAGAAATGCTTTCTCAGACCTGTTCTTTTGGAGGTACCCAGTAACCCTGACCCAGCGAGCCAAAGTGTTTAGTTAGTCCATGGGAATACTGCCAAAAAACAAACAACAACAGAAGGTTTCCCAGCACAGGGGTTTTCTATTCAAAAGCAACAAAGAGTCGCCCCACTTCCAAAGGTCAGCTTGGTGACAAGGGTCCTGCCACTTGCTCAAGTCCAGCTGTCTCAAACTACATGACCCAAAAAGGAGATATTAAAAATTACAAGTTAATTTTGACAGGTGGGCCTAAAACATGCATTTTGCTTAGCAAACCACCCAGATGAACTGGCTGTGGGGCTCCCTGGGCTCCCATCCACTTTGGCTGCACTGTGCTTCTTCTCCTGAACCAGCCACTGCCCACAGTCAGGTCTGCTTTCTCTATCAGTGCTACCAAAGCAAAGGATTATAGGCTGATGAAAGTCAGCACCTTCTGCTGAGAAATTGGAGATTTCCTTGATAAGGCAGATGTGAAGTCACTGCCATTGACCGTGTGAATGCCATGGAGGGCTGTGGAGAAGCTGGTGTGGCAAAGGAAGGACTTTGCCTTCCAGCCCATGCTATGATACTAAACAACAGGAGTCATCATTCAGTTCCAAACTAGTGCATATTGACACAACAAAATGAAGCAGTTTCTCAGGCTACTCCCCTCACCTCTGAACCACAGCACATTCTTCCCCATGTTCATTTGATGACATCAGGCTTTGCTTCCTCTTTGCTCCTTTGCTGCCCTTACTCAGCCCCCCCAGTTACTCAGCTACTCCCCAAAAAGGTGTTGGGGCTGGGAGAGGAAAAAGGGTCCCCAGAGCACACTTCACCACAGCAAGCTGCACTAAGCTGGCTGTTCCATCGTGTTAGCCAAGCAGTGAGCAGGGATAAAGCTGTCTCTGCTGCCCTCCCCCCACCCTTCCTGAGTGAGAAGCAGAGAGGAGAGAAGAAGAAAGCATATACTATTTCATGCCTCTGGCATGTGGAAGTAAGAACATTATTTTATAATAATCCTATTAATGCAGATGAGATGATGATGGCTGGCCATGAGGCACCATTTGGAGAAGCCCTATCAGTGGGCTCTTTGTTGGTGCAAGCAGCTCTGTCTGGGCAAGCTGAAGTCATCCTTTCTCTGAACCCTTCACTGCCTTGCTGGTCTTCAGCCCTCTCACTGGGGTCTCCAGATGAACAGCATGGGGTCATAGTGGGGCCACAGGCTCAACATTTGTCTAATACCAACACCAGCCTGGACTGGACAACACAATAGGCAGGGTTGTGCAGTTTTCCAAAATGCTAGACTTGCTTTCCTCTTTGTGACAGAAAGCACATCCCCTCTCCCCTTCTTTCATTTAAAGGGTAAAAATCCTTTGTGGTTTTGACATATTTTTCTCTGAGTTTTAAAAATCAACCTCCTTGTTCACAGGTAGCTTTATCTTAGTTGTCTTTTTTTCACATCAATGAAGACTGCAAACAAATTGGCACCTTCCCTGATGGACACATTATTGGCAGCAGGTTTAAGATTTTGAGCTTTTTTTGCAGCAACAATCAGATTTCATTTGGAATGAAATATATAAACCAGTTGCCTATGTAAACAGAATCTATATATACACACACACAGAGTGAGTGTGTATATGTGTGATAAAGGTAATAACTTTCTGAGAGCCACACCTGGTGATATATCAAGGGCAATATTTTGGTCACCAGAGAATCTTAGCCATGAAGCTCTCTGTGGCACAAAATCTCCTGAAAATAGTAGAAATCACCTCCTGATTTTCCCTGATTTTTCAGCCAGGGAAAAATCTGCTGTCTTTCCTTGATAATCATCAGGGAAAGCTGCCTAGCAGCCCTAAACACTGTGGAAGAATCTCCAAGGGAGAGCTGGGGAAGTACCTAACTTTAGAGTAAACAGTCTTGTCTTGAGAACTGCATGAAAATGGGAACCCAGGGGAAAGAAGCACCATCTCTGCAGGGCCTGCAGTTGTGCCTCATGTGCCAGGGCACCCTCGTGGAGGGAGACAGGAGTAGAAATTAGGGGAAGGCTCTGGAATGTCTTATCACTCTTCAGGCAGTCACAGCACTGAAATATAAACATGCTACAAAGAAGAAATGAAACAAATCCAAATCTATGTCAGGAAATTATTTTGCAGGGCTCCCATTGTGTCTGAAGTTATCAAGTAAAGCCTTCATTTCCAACCGGATCCAAAAATCACTGAAGCCAAGCGCAGCCTGTTTGCTGCTCCAGGAGACCTTGGAGCAGCCCGTTCTGAACCATGGAGGGAACACATTTTGGAAAGGAAAAGAAACACATTATGTTAATTGTGCAAATGTATCTTCAGCATCCCTTAGAAATGGGAAATTTTCCCTACAAGGTGACAGAGTAGTTAATAGTTAAAATTCAAAAGAGATTTCATTAAAAATGGACTCATTCATGCAATAGCAGAGCAGTTTTGTCTTTTTGTTTCCCCTCAAGCATTTTGTGCTGCACAGAACATTTTGAATTCATTTACTTTTGCAAAATTAATTGCCAGGTCAATTTTCAGTGGGAATAAAAGGTGAGAAATTCAGAAGGGAAAAGTGAATCTGGCAGACAGCAGAGGGCCTTTCCCACTTAAAGAGTTGAGGTTCAGTTCTGATGCAACAGGTAGCTCAGAAAAATACACAAATTAAAGGCAGCCTCCACAAAAGGACTGAGACACTGAAATGAGCCAGAGATGAAGGTTATCCCAGAGGTGAACTTCAAGCAGCTCTGAGCATTTCACACGTCTCTCCTGTCATGACTCTTGCCTTCAGAGGCCAAGGGCGGTGGCTGCTGGGGTCACACCCCTGGCCTGGCTGCCAGCAGAGCATGACTCCCCTCGTGCCACACCTGGGGTGTCAGCTGAAGGACAGAAGGACGAGGCTGTGGATCCCAGCAGGAGCAGGAGGTGGCTGTCACAGACCAGCCAGCACAGCCCCAGCTCTGCCAGCACCAGTGCTGTGTTGACATGAAAACAGGGAGACAAGGGGGGAAGCACGCCTGTCCCAGCTGACCTGCCTTCCTTCATCTGTGGCTCCATGTGCCCTCTGTTTGGGGCAACCTCTGGCTGCCTTGTCCTGATGCATTGTGGAAATATTCACAGCTGGGTGGGAGCAGAGCATTTTTGGTGGCAAGGACAAATGGGTTCATCCCACAGAAATGCTGGGCAGGGCTAAGCCTACGTGGGTTTTGCTGCTTTGCAGAGCTGTACCCTGTTGTGTGCCATTCATGTGGGAAGCCTGCTTAAACTTTTCTGTTTTAGCCGGGTTTTAGCAGGTTTTAGCTGTGTGGAGGGGAAAAGAGAGAATCGTTAAATGCTCTCCATTCTATAAGGACTGTTGCCCCACATGCCTTGCCCTGTGCTTCCTCTAAGATATCTGCAAATCCACAGCAGGCCCCAGACAGGTCCCTTCTAACATGAGCACCCAAAGCCATGAGTGACCACGGCAGAAGAGCACCTGCAACCTACTCTCTGCAGAGCTCACCTCTCCAGTGCCTTCCTGCCTGATTTAATGCCTGATGTTTTCTCTAACAAGGACATCATCATGTCAAAGATGGGAGCAAGCACAGCCAACAGCCTGGGGAAGAACAGTAATGTGTGCTGCTCATCAGACCAGGACAACATCACACGCACTTCAACAGTGTGGCTTTTCCAGCCAGGATTGCAGAAAAATTCCTCTTCATTTTTCTATCACCTCTCCTGGTCTGCAGACAGAGCTATGCTTGCAGGAATGCTCAGCTTCTGGCTTTGCACATCTCAAGGAGGAGGTGCAATAACCACCAGAGAAAAAAGAACAGCCTTTCCAGAATCACTTTGCAGAGGATGATAGAGGCAGGGAGAGAGCTTTGCTCACATAGAAAGAACAGCAGCTGTTCTTTCTAAGGCTGCTGTTTTTTGGGAATCCACACAGCTATTCCAAAAAAGCATCACTGCAGAAGTCAAGCCAGTGAACATAAAAAAAAAAAAAAAANGGAGACAAAGTCTCTGCTCCCTTCCAGCTCTATTAAACCATCTTCACAGGACCAAAAAAGACACTCTAAAGACAGAAGCTGCCTGGGACTCTGTTGGGAAGGGCTAGCTCTGGAGGTCTTTCCTCCTTTCAGCTGCAGCATATCATGGGGAGAAACCTTCAGGTTTAACCTTCAAGGGCCACCTCCTGGTATCCACCTCCTACTGAAGCTGTTTTGGTCAGAGTCCTTCTCTTTCCTCACCTGGTTGTGGCAGGAAAGTTCAAGGTGTCCTGGCAGCAGGAAGCTCCCTTGCTCCACCCTCTGCCCAGCACAGCAGCTCCCTGAGCTCATCGAGGATTTGCTGCACCAGATCAGCCAGCGACAGCGACCTGCTCTGTGTGGACACTGGAGTGGGAGCAGGACCCTCGGCATGAAGCACTTTTGTGAGCCCCTGGCAGCCCTCACTGTGCTCCTCCTCACCACTGCCCTCTGGGATTCCTGCTCAGCAGGTATTTATTTCTCTTCTCTTATGCTCCAGTTTTGATACCCTGCCCTTTCCCCCCAACTCCTCTCAATACCTACGTATATTGTCCACCAACAGTAATTTGTTCTTTAAAAATGAGGGGGCACTCCCTTGCTTCGCCTAAAAAGTATAAAGAGCTGGAATTAATTAATGGTAATGAGAATTACTAGACATGACTGATCACAGCATCATTGTAAAGGGATGTTCTTTTGCCAGCTATTTACAGAGCCACTGTAAATGTGACTGAGTTGTAGGTTGCTCCACTGAAGGGCAAGGAGACAGGAACCACAGTCACTTGGCCTTCTCCTGCTTGCTGAGGCAAAGGATCACCTGCAATGCCACCCATCAGGATCACTGTAGTCTGATTTACCTTTCATTACAAGCTTTTTGCAGAAAATGTGGCTTTGGTGCCACCTTATTTGTAGAAGTTGCCTGAAACCAAAATGTAAATGAGACCTGTGTGCTGCTCCTTTCCCACCAGGTTACTGCCTGATTTGTATATCAGCACCAGATGAGACCTGTTTAAAGATGGGCTGGCTTTGACAGTCTGTTCTTTGGGCTGCAAGATCTATAAACACAAACCAGCGCTCGGCATTCTGCAGTACTTCCTTTGGCAAGTCACACACAGGTTTTAATGATTCTTCCCAGTGCTTCTGTGAGATACTTATTAACTGAGAAAACAAATTATGGGCTTGGCCAAGGTCATTCTGCCAATCCTACGAGACTCAGACAGAAGAACGGGGGATACTCAGACCCTTCTCTGAAGCAGGTTGCCCAGTGGCCCACTCTGAGCATGGCAGAGGCCATAGGGAAAGTTCTGGTATTGCTGGTGCTGAGTCGGCTCAAAACACAGAGCAAGGCAACAGCAGGTGACCCCAAGGGGAACACATCCCACAGGACAACCTCAGTTTACTTGCTGTTACTTGGAAAACACCAAACTCAAAGTAAATCTTTGGTCAAATGTCTCATTCTGTTTTGTTTTCCTCAGCTGAAACTAAACCTGAGCATTATTTTGCAGTCTTCAATGAAATCAAGCTGGAGCTGATTTTCTCTATTACATTCCAAATTACCAGCTCAGAGTGATGGCTTGACTGGAAACTATTCTTTCATAGCTTCTGCCTGGCCTGTGGACCAGTAGCACATTACAGCTTCTCCGTGCAGCTGGAGACCTCACCAGCTGGAGCCTCCCCAGGTCATTTTTCATCTATCTGTGCAGGGGATACTCTACCCAGCTGAACTTGAACTGTGCTGCTCGTGGCAGCACAGGAAGAGGGGTTTCTCTGACTCCCTGCCTTCTGCAGCAGGGGACAGACAGGTGCTGATGCACAGGGAGCAGTGCAGCTTGTGCTTTTACCCCCGCAGGCATCCTGCAGCTGTCCTAGTTTGATCCTGCAGTGCTGCAGGAAGCACGCTAAGGCTGAGGGGCAAGGCAGTATTAGGAGGACTAAGGAGGGTTTGAGCTGTGCATGTGCAGATTTGGAGAGCTGGACACCAGCCACAGAATTGTGTCAGAGTGTGTGTGCTGATTCTGGATAGGAAGCAGGATAAAGAGGCAAAATCTTAATCAAAACTCCAGGCCTCTCCCTCATTACTTATTTCTGGATGTTGTATTTTCCGACCTGAGCTGGTCACCCTGCTGGTATGAACCAGAGTCCAGCCAGAGCAGTTCCAGATGCTCTGACCTGCCCAGCAAAGCCAAAGCTCCCCCCAGGACCTCGGTGGACCTGCTGAGGCTCCACAAAGGTGGGCTCAGCCCTCAGCTCTGCCAGACTCCTGTGCACCCTGGGATTTTTCTAAGGGCAAAAGGAGGCAGAGGTACAGCCTGCTGGTCATGGATCTCTCCATGCCACTGAATAGTCTCTCCCATTTCCATGCTTGCTCGTTCTGCCCCTGTAGACTGGGCAAGGACAGTGGTTAATTTGAGCTCCGACAGAACGGCTTAGCCAGGGTCACACCGCAGCAGAGGTGCAGTGATTCACCTGCTCCTCAGGGATGCTGCTAGAGTAAGTCTCTGGAGCCAGTGTTAAAAGTGGTGGGATAAGGAAGCATATCCTAATGCAGTAATGTTTAGGGGCAGGAACTTACTTTCTTGAAGTTGTTTCCATCCTACAGACCTCTACAAGGCCAATGGTTTCAGATTTTTCCTGCTTGATGCCAAGATCACTCTTTAAATCTAACTTACCTTTTCTCCTGTGCTTTCCTTCTGGCAGCAGCTGAAGACATCTCCAATGTTTCAACAACTGAGTATGAACCACCATGTCTTAGTAAGTCTTCATAAATCATTGCTGCCTGTTAAAGTTATGTGATGAGTCTACACAGTGACTGAGGCTGTCCTGAAAAGAATTTCTCTCAAGTCCTCCATTGTGGGTCAGCCTCTAGGAAGCATTTCTAAGACTTCTCCACTGTCATGGTATGATATCTTAGGTACATTGAGACAGCCTTATAGCTTTGAACAGCCTAATTGATAGCTAATTTGTGTCCTAAAGCTCCCTGCCAGACTGTCTGGCTGTGGGCTTTATACAGGTTTCCAAGAGTGCCTCTTTCTCCTGCCCTACCAGGTCTTTCCCAAACAGCCAGCCCCAAACAACCCAAGATCCCACCACTACTCCAGAGTCATCCATCAGGTTAAGAGCCAGGTTTAGGGTAAAGATGCCAAGGCAGAACGATAGGGCAGAAGTCATCTGCCTTCTCTAGTAAAGGAAACCTGTCACGAACTTGGCCTCCCATGAACTCGCTTCATTTCTCCACCACCAGACGTGAACTTCTGCAGGCAAGCAGCCACGTGCTGCCCCTCGGGCATGGATGACTACGGCTGGATTGCAGCGGCCGTCGGCTGGAGCCTCTGGTTTCTGACCCTCATCCTGCTCTGCATGGACAAGATCATGAAACTCCGGCCTGATGAACCCAAATACTTGGTGGCCTAAGGCACAGCAGGCCAGCAAGCAGCAGCACTGGGGAGCAGTGAGGTGCAGGCAGACTGACAAAGCACTTCAAACACTTGCTAAGAAACAAAAAAAAAGGGAAAACACCTTCAGCCATAAAAGGCCAGACGTAAGCAGAGCAGCTGCTGAGGTTTCACCCTCTCTGGCAGGCTGGAGCTGCAAGCTCCAGGTGTGGAGCAGGCAAGTCCCTGCAAGCCACCACCTATGTGCCACAGTGCAAAAAAACCCCACTTTTCCCTGAGCCCTCTCATGCTTGCTGTGAGCACAGCAGCAGGAGGAGAGGCTGAGGGACCACTTACCAGCCTATAGCACATTGCCTCGAGACAAGCTGGTGCATGACCTTTGGGTTTGACACAGAAACTGGGAAAATAAAGCTTTTTTCTGGAGCATCAACATTATCAGAGTCATTACTAAGCTATAGGCCAGGTTACATCAGTAAGTGGAAGTAATTTATTGACTTTACCAAGTCCTTCTCACTCACTAACCTGCAATATTTAAAAGTCTATTAACTGATACATGGGAAGACTTTTTAATGGAAAGTTAGGGATTTTTTGGGCTGGTTTGAAAGTGAAACTGATTTTTCCAGAGCCATTTAGATGTGAACTGTGTTGCAGGAATTGAATGTTAGTTGTATTTATTCAGCTTCCACCTGCCCGAGCAACTAAGACAAACTGAGCTGTGGCAAGCAGATTTTAAACCAGAACATCCAATTCATGCCCAAACTGTTTCTATTTATATGAGATGATAATAAACACTTATTGATTGAAAGACTCTCCCTGACTGGCTTATAATGGCAAGGAATTACTCAACCCAAATTGCTAGAAACAGGATTCTCAGAAGAGATAGTCATGCAGGAAGGCTTGCCCCACTGCAGTCAAACTCTGATTTGGTGCAGTTGCATCAGTTTCATTTCTATCTATTATTAAAACAATAAATCAGAATTAGAGCTACCTAGACCTACACAAGGTTAGCAAACCTGCTAGTGATCAACTAAAATGAAACATAAAAAGTTACTTTTAAATTTAAAAAGCACAATTGGAGAACTTTATCTGCTAGAAATTATTATACTCTCCCATCAGCTCATCAGTATGTAACTTCATGAATGAGAAAACACAGAAATATGTTTAAGACTCTTCCAACTGATTCTGGCACAATTAACACTTTGATTAGGATGATTTGGCCACTTCAAAGTGATGGGCAGTTGTCCCATACCAACTATCCCTCATCAAGAGGACCAGGGGCAAGTTGGACACCGAGGAATGAAAATACACCCTTCCCTACTATCACTTAAGACAAAAAGTCTTTCAGGGTGAAATGATGAACAGAGATGCTCATGTCACGAAGGTGAAGTTTTGAAAGGGAAGGGCTTAATTCTCAGCATTTCAATATATAGCAATTAAAAGTAATTTTCACAACAAATCTCAGTGTTGGAGACACTCAACTTCTTTCCACAAAAACTCAATCAAGCAAAGCAACGAAGTCCCTCTCACTTATATACAAACTTAAAGAAACAAAGGGCTCTCAGTCAACACCAAAATGTAAAGAGCAGTGAGTTGACAGTTAAACCACTGCAATCACTCATGTACTACAAATCTTCAACCTACATACATAACTTTTTTGCTGTTATATTAGCTTTAATAACAGAAGATTTTCAGAGGTCTGAAAGCAATGTGAAAGACTCTGTGAAAAAATCCCCACTTACTGCCTTCATTTGAGTTTTCAGTACATGATGCAAGTTCTAGATGTCCTATGAGAATAACAGCCATGAAGAGCTTCATAACAACCGGGCAACTGTGGGGCTTCCTAAAGTCTGCCTTCAGAAGCACAGCTCATTCATTCTTCATACTTTCCAAAATAGTGCAGCTACTTTCAAGGACTAGTAGACTTAAACCTCAGATTTTGCTTCTTGCGGTTTCTTCTGAGGATTCCC
Source organism: Toxostoma redivivum (assembly GCA_013397375.1). Lineage (NCBI taxonomy): Eukaryota > Metazoa > Chordata > Aves > Passeriformes > Mimidae > Toxostoma > Toxostoma redivivum. The sequence continues at coordinate 60,712 of VXBI01010999.1, forward strand.
AGCTCAACCAAACAGGAAAGAAAAGGAAAAAAAACACCCGTATTTTGTCATTTAATGAATGTAGTGCCCTCAAGGATTTTGTATGCCTGTGTTTAAAGGTGATACCCAAATCTCCACAAAAACAGGTATAAAAATGGAGTGCCTTACAGATAATTTCTGCTATGAAATGTATATTTTTTCTAGATCAGTGACCTGTAAACCTCTGATCTAATATGACAGGGTTGTTTCTTACTGCATCACCTACTCCAACATCTGACATCATCAGGTTTGATCTAAAGGTGATTCTTTTCAAGTCATTTGATGGAATCACTCAGAAAATCTCAGTCCTATAATGAATCTCATGAAGGCACTGCCGTTCCCAGTTGTGTCTGGCATCCCTAAACAAGGTGGCTGTGTTCCACAGGCTCCAAGGCTAGCAATGTAAATATCTTATCTGTTTCTACATAATACAGGGCAAACCACCAAAATACTACTTTAAAGGGACTCTCCAAGGTATACACTATGTGCTGTACTGATTCTATGGGCAATCACAACTAAAATGCAAAACAACCCACTTTGCAAAAGGAGAAAAGCCCTAATGGTGTTGCCAGTGTTCCAGGGGCTTGTCCAGTTACAGAAAGCATTGAATTAAAAATTTGCATCTGAAAGACGCAAATTTATATCTTTCTATCAGTTGAGAAATTGATATAAAGACAGAAATTGGTAGGCAGAAATGGACTATACATACCTGATTTCTAAAATGTAAAGATTATCTGTAGTTTGCTGTTAACATTTCCTGGAATAATTTTAGCCAGGGAACACACAGGAGCAGACATTGTGGGTTATAACCCCTCATTTAAGAGCAATCGAGTCACAGTTGAAGGCTGTGGTGTGGTTTTGATGCACAAATTAAACATAAAAATGCACAAATTAAATATACATGACTGTATAGTACAATGCCTTATAAAAGGGGTCCATGAGCAGAGTTGCAGACTGATGTTCCCATTTATTATTTCATGCTCTCAATAATATCACTCACAATTTAATACCTCTAATCATAGATCCCAGCTAGTGCAATACTGTCCAACCCCTGCTGACTTCAAGGGAGCTACACAAACATCCAGCACATGCCTTGTTTTGTTCTTTGGGTTTTTTTTTTCACTGTAATTCAGGAAGCCTGTCGTTTTCGTTCCCACAGGAAACCTTGGAAGCAAAGCATAACCACTGATTTATCAGCATGCATAAATCATTTTTGTGTTAAACCTGGGTGCCCCATCAGACTGCTACATACAGCCTCAGGGCACTGATCAGGCATAGGCACTTGCACATCTCAAAACATGTAAAAAGTAAGGTGATAGCTCCAAATGATGATGGAAATGCTAATGTTCCAGTAATTCGTAGTTTTAGCCTGTCCAGGACCAACAAGTTCCTCACTGGAATGAAATGGAGAAAAAAAAAAAATCAATTCCAGCCCTTATGATTTAGTACAAAGAAAACTAAGAAAATTGTTGAAATCTGGATGGCTGGAAAAAAAATAAAAGGTGTGAATAAAATTCACAATCTGAACCTCAGCTGACCACATCAGCAGAGTTCTTCCTATTTTCTGAGCTAAGTTTCTGAATCTCAGGCATGAAGGCATGTAGTGCCTGGAACGGGAAGGGAGATGCAGATGGCACCTGGGAAAGCTGCTGGTCTGCAAGTGTTTCAGACAGACAAACAAAGCACTGGGGACATGTAACTGAGCAGTACTTTTAATAACAAAGGAGAAAAACAGCAGCAGCGCAACATTGCAAGGTAACTACTTTAATTTGCTTGAAAATAATATCAATCACATCCAACTAGTGACTTAAAAAAAAATTCTTAATTCAAGACTAAATGGATTGGTACTTGATGCATGACTCTTCATCTTTTCAGATACCACTGCTCTGGTAATGACTCACATTACTCACTGCCTTGATCCTTGGGGTTTTAGTGAATGAGCTACATATTAAGCAATTGCACTTTACAATGACTACACTTTGCCAAGTCACTAGAGGAATGAAAACTGGCAAGCATCTGGGTTCCCTCCTCACATGAAACACACAGACAAGACAGAGGTTAAATTCATAAGAAAAGGTGCTCTGTTTTGGGACTGTGTAGGAATTTTGATAAAGTCATTACAAAAACTAGGATTTCAAAAACTTATTGTCATTAATTACTTGCCAAGGAATGGAATATAGGCATTCTTGGGAAGCAACCACCCTCTCTTCTCCTTACACTCCAGATTCTGCTTATTTTGTGGCATCTTGATACCAGTATCTGTTGTGGAATTCAAAGCTCACTGCAGGTTTCTGTCCCAAAATCAAACATGTTCAATTAGCTAACTTCCAACTGCTAGTTTGCAATAACCATCCAGAAATAAACTGTGACATAAACAATGCAGTATTGACTCCCAAGTCTGCAAACTGCTTGGAAAAAAAACAGCTGTAAGAGACTTGTGACTTTTCCTGTCCAATTTGACAGTATGACCTTGACCACAGAACCGTGATAATATGCCACAACATATGCATATTTGCATGTGGAGCAAAAATTAAAGTAGTTCTTCAGGTTTTGCACAGCTCTGTCTGCTTTGTCTAAATGGGAGAAGGGAGACATCTGCAAAGCCCCACTTCTCCTAGACTGTTTTCCCTTCATGGCATTTCAACATATTGTGTATGTAAGTCAGATCAGTTCAAAAATATGCAATTTCTAATGTAGCAACCCTCTGGGTTCAAACACATGAAGAAACCACTGCTCTTTAGCTGGGAAATACTAACATCCTATACAGACATGACAATGTTAGGTAAGAGAGGTCAGCTCCCCCTTGAGAAGACTAAATAATGCTCATTGGCACTAGTGTTGAGTGCCCTTTCAGCTGCAGGGAAGGGCACTCTGCTCCCTGGCACAGCAAGGCAATGTCATGTCAGTAATGCCGTCTGCTGGAAATGACAAAAAACTTTTCAAACTTCACTGCAGTTCTACTCTGCAAAAGCAAGAACATTGTTCCCAGCACCCTAGCACACCCTTCCACACAGCATTAAGTGCAGGAGGATTTAGCAGTAATGTAAATACATGGCTGCATATCTACAAATCTTCTAAACAGGAGATTCCTGTGCCACCATCAAGCCTGAAGACAGAAATAATTGTCAGGATCAAAATCATTCATGGAAATGCTTGACTGAGAGTGCTCCATGCAAAATACAAAGCAACTTTCCTGAAATAATTTTATCCAGGACTACATGGACACAAATCCAGCGATCGGTTCAGAAGTTTGTGGATGCTCAGAATCCCTGTACTGCACTGAATTTGAACTATTTCATATTTGGTGACTATGCTGAATTACTACTGACAGTGGCTAATCCACAACCATTTCTCCTATTTCCTCAAGTCTAAGGATAAAAGTTTTCAGCTTTTTCATCATCATGTATTTTTAAAATTTTTATTTCTTTAGTCAAGTTTCTTTCAGATCTGTGTTTCAGGACCAAAAGAGCACTGTGCATTGCCAAATATAACACAGCATTAATTCTCCTTGAATACAAAAACGTTGTTCCTTAAACACAAACAGTATGCAGCTACTGCTTTTAAATCATGCACAGCACTAAAACCTTCCAACAGCCTGGATGAGGAAATCAACTCATAAGAAGTCTTGAGACTGAAATATTTGAGAAGACTTGGGAACAGTACAGAGCTCTTAAGAAGTGTGTACATTTGAATATATCTGGAAATGCAAACCAATAATTTTCATCTTACAACTCTTTAGTTGTCATTTCATTTCACCTGCTCTACAGATAGCAATAAGAGGATTTCTGCAAGTGAACCTGAAAACCACCATGTCAGCCATCCAAGGAGGTTTAGCATTTGTTTCAAAAGATTCTTCAGAGCATTTGTTCAAATGTGCCAATACTTTATTCCAGTTTAGATGTAACAGCCTAAAAACAAACTTCCCGTTATGGAGCAAGAACTACTCAGAAATAAACAGGAGTGCCAATTACAAAGGAAAAAAACAATTGATATGTAAAAGGTACCAAGAAAAAGTAAAACGAAATCAAGACAAAACATTCCATCTCTACAAAGTGCAAAGAAATATGTATTTTCCTAATACTAATGTAATTTCTTTTTTAATCTATTAGTCTTCAGTAGGATTCATGGGACTGCAGCTCTACTCCAGAAAAGCCTCTTTAAAAAGTGCAACTCCACGGGATTGTTTCTTCTCAAGTTTCTTACACTGTGTGAGTAAACTCACCCCGGGACTTGTACGTCAAAACTAGAATATCTTGCCAAGTGCATCCCAAACTGCACTAAAGAATCTGTAGGATGAATTCTTCCAAAGCATACATGTGACTACAGTTTTCAGTGGAAGTCATGCAGATGTAGCCAGGGGCAACATGCAGAACAATGTTTGGATCTGAACTGCCAATCCTATGCCATAAACTGAGCGTGCTCTGTCCTCACTGAAACATGCCTACAGGTGACAGCAGAATACATCCCCATCCTGTCTCTAAATAAAATCTAACAGGAAGGAAAAAACATACCTTCCACATAAAGGAACTGGATTTTTATTTCCACATTTAAGCAATTCAAAGCTGCTGCTTGTCTCTAGGCACAACTAAACAGTCCTGGAGAAACTCTACAGCCATGGAGAGCTGCTTTTGGGAGTCTCACTGATGAAAGATGTTCCTCATTCATACAAACCAGCACTGCAAGCGGTGAAGGACTGCAAAGAGGGGCTCTCATGGACTTGCTTGAGTGGGGGCAGGGGGAATCCCTAAGATTTCTTCTCTCTTTACAGAGCAGTGTCACAGGTAGTCCTGGAGACCTGGCTGCTCCCCTCTGCCTTCTGACAATCAGATGCCATTCTTTTTCTTTTTAATAGATTTCCAGCTTTTTGTCCATATTCAGAATACATCAAACCGGTGCTATTAAAAAAAAAATCCATTTATTTCTTTGCATCTGCAAAAATATGGCCCACAACACGTCCCCACCTCAAAGGCACAAATGTTCTTCTTCCTGCCATTTCAAAGCTCTTGGCCAAAATAGGGAATTTTCAAGAACTGGCACCTGTTTACAAGGAATTGCTAGCCAAGGCATGCAACAGAAAATGGACATTTCTTCCTTGAGCTAAGAACTATGATAGCTGGAAAAGTGAGGACTGTAGTGAGGGCAAAAGTTGAAAAGCGAGTTTAGCTGCCTACCGTCATCCACATGACACAACTGGTGACTCCACTTGTGATTGAATATACACTCAGCTTCCTTATGTAATCCATCAAATGTATTTTCAAGCATGAGTTAAAAACAAAACCATGAGCTGCTGTGGTTCTTGGGAAGTGAAAATGGCCGTACACAGCCTCTTTCTAAGAAAATACTGTAACCCTGCTGTTTGGGGTCTAATTTAGGGACACTGGCTTGGTAGGAACATGCACTTTTGGGTGATCTCTCTGTGTATTTACCTGTGTCCATAAATGTGCACCATACTGGGGTAGCCAACACACCAACCTTTTGGTGCAAGGTGATACATGCAGACCTTGTCTGACACTACTGCTCCCCAACCACTAGGTATTCCAAACCACTGCAAGTACAGTACAGCAAAGGGTCACTCAGATTCCTCTTACTGGTCCAAAGTGGCCATATTTAACATTTCCAGAACAGCTTCTATGCAATTTGTTCCTCCTAAAAGCAAGGTTTTCTTCCCTGAGTCAAAAGCCCACAGCCACTGGCACAACCACATATTACATCCTGGTGGAGAGTATTTCACAGTACTGAAGCACGCCCCACCTTCCACATTGAGTGCATGAAAAATAACTGTAACATTTCACTTAGCTCCAAAAATAATCAAGAAGCAGGCTGGAGGTCAATATTTTGGCCATGAAAAGGAAACCAACCATGCTAAATTATGTAGCTCTCATCTTGCCAAGTTCTTTTACATGCCAAACTAAACACAGACTAAACACAAATGTCAAGGAAAATTGCAAAGAAAGGGAAGAGCCCGAGGATTCCACGAACCAGATGGTTTAGTCATGGAAATGGATGCAACAGTTGGCAACAGCTTTCTGTGCCTGTACCAACTTTTCATCTGATCAGTGTTTTCAGAAACTGGTAGATTCATTAACAGATACTTAAATACAGGATACTTTAAGTTTCAGGAGAAAAAAAGGTTTGTTTGGTTTTCCCCCTCCCACCTTTTAATAGGGCAATTAAAAAAAATTGGCAAAAGAACTCAAGCACATGGGGATACAGAAGCTTACAGATTTTCTTCCCCCAGAATTTCCAAGTGGAAACACATATTCTGGCACATGCATTCCACAGAATCCTTTTGTAGCACATGAAAAAACCAGCTTTTCCTATAGCTGCAAAAAGTGTGGGTCTCCCTTGTTAAGAATGTTCTTGGAATTGGTGGCTGGTAATTGGTGTTACTTTTCTTCCTATATGAAGATACAGACTAGGCCATACCAATTTTTTGGACACGATCAGGTCTCCAGCCAATCTGAGAACAAAACTTCCAAACACAGATTTCTGACTTCTTATATTTAACTATTCCATTGAAAGTTTTAAAGAGGGTTTTCTTCATCAGAAAGCCTCTTTTATTTACAAGTACATATTTGTCCTGTGTTCTTCACAAGATTAGGGACTGAAAAGAGAAATGATACACATCAAAATACAAAAAAAGATGGAATTTCACAATAGTATCACCATCACTAGCCAAAAAATGAATGAGAGGTGGCTTAAGTACCTGTAAATTTCAAAGGTCTTATTTCACAGAAAACATATTATTCTTAAATAGCTGGAATCAGACAAAATTAATTTACCTCCTAGAAGACCACATTTTCTTGAAATGAAGTCACAATAATGTGCTAATATTATAAGCATTGGTCTCTGAGCTTACTACAGAACTAAACTGGAAAATGATATGGGATCTGAAAGAGATGGTTTTAATGGGAACACTTAGCAACAGTCAGTCTTCAGTGCTGTCAAAACGACCAAATGAACACTGCCTGATACACTCTTCATTCTTCAAAACCTGGCATTTTGCAGAAGTATTGGCAACATTCATGTTTACAAAGTTGGCAGAAAACAAATGTTTATTTTTATCCTAGAATTATCACACAAAAAACTTTAAAAAATTCAAATCATAATGTTGGTACTGCTGTTACAACTGTGCTGGTGTTCTGATTCCTTTCAAACCTCAACTGGTGCCCATAAGGGCTTTACACATAGGCCAGGGAACTGGAAATTAATTTATACTGCTTCATTACTCTAAGTCCCTCAAAACAGTTTCATACAGCATTTTGATGATCATAGGTAAACAGAAAAATAACTGAGCTTCCTAGCAAAGAGGGAAACACACCACTTTTTTTCCACATCAGCGAGCAACTGATGTTTTGGCTTTGGCCATGAGTATGATGTACACACTTCATGAATAAGGTATGGAGGTGACTCCTTCCACCACATCCTCCCAAGTGTTTTCATTTCAGTCTGAGTTAGTCCTACTGCCAATACTGAACTGTGCACTGGAGCCAGGAGCAGATGTGGTAGCCAAAGACCACCACACCATACCAGCGTTACACACCTGTACCTCAGCACTGCCATTTCTACCCCAGTAAGTGAGGCAAACACAGTCCTTGCCCAATGTTCTCTCCAGCAGATCTCTGTTCCTTAGACCCTTGACCACTACCACCTGCTCGTGTTTGAAACACCTACACTGTAGCACCTAATTCTTCTGCTGTCCATTGCCCTAGAGTAGGGCTCCCAAGCCTCCTCACCAACACTGAGCCTGTCTTCCATCTCTGTGCCAGTTTAATAGCTTTAGTTCACTCTGACCTGAAAATGAAAACACTTCAACAAATCACGACTTAGGCAAAATGTCCATATGTATTATGTCAGTTACAGTTATGCAATGGCCAATATTAGTAAATTCGTAGCTAATTTTAAATTAAAACTCTGAAAAAAACAGTGACAAACAGTTCCATGGCACGTACCATTCTTACCATGGGGATAATGCTTACCCTTTGTCCAAAGGGACAGTGGAAACAAGTATAAATATAGAAACTGTCTCAAAACTGCAAATCTAAGCCTATGTTAATGCTCTAAACTGTCACTGACTTCCACTAAAATTATTCAGATCCAAACATAAGCAATGATTTAGGACATCAATTTATAACATAATGCTGGTGACCCTGTACCAGTCAGGCTGGGTTGGTTTCTGTCCACAAAGCAAACTACAGAGTGCCAATAGTTTATCGCTGGTCTTGCAAGAGGATTTAGTATGCAAATATGTTTTTTTTAAGATATACACACACATATTTCCCCAAATTCAACTGTGGCTGAGTATTCTCCTTCCAGTTTTCATAATTTTTAAACAAACTAGATACTGAGCCCTTTCTGTTTGGATGCTTTGCTTTGTTTTTCCAGCCTGAATGAGTCTACAAATATTTTCTTAATTATACAAGGCCAATGTTTCACTTTGCAAACATTGAAGATGAAGGAACACTTGAAGCTTCAGCACCAGAAGGAAAACAAGGAAGAGTGCAGAGGGTAGCTCCATTCGGAACCACAGAGCTGTAACAATTATCGTTCCAGTTTGATACAAGTAAATCATAAAGACTTTTATTCTAAGTAGTCCCATTGTTCCTGACAAAGTGATTCTTATGTGAGATCGGACCTTCAAGACCCTTGAGTCAATACAGTTTGTAATCCTGCAGAACAGCAACGCAAACCAGTTCCCCATAAGTGCTGGAGAGATAAGAATACTTGAAATCTCTTGCAAAATGTCATCTCAGTTCATTCAAAACTTCACCTACTTCCTTAGACAAAGGAGTCTATCATTCTTGGAGATTGTTCCTGTCATTTTTTTTGTTGTTGCTGGAGTACTGAGTGCTTGACCTAAGGTTTTATTTATGTGTTAGCCCAAATGAGGGTAAGGAGAGAAGAGGAGCACCGTAATATTAGCAGATTAATTAATATTACTTGTGATGACACTGATGATTTTCCCTGTTTGTCCCCCATCCCTCCTTATATTCTCATTCTGCTGTCTTTTTTGATTTTTCCCGAGTGCTGTCACAGAGTTGTGGAAGTTCCTTCCTTTGTGAGAATAACATTGCTGATTTCCTCTAAGCCTTTGCTTCCATAGGAAGCAGATACCTGGCAGATTTGCAATGGAATACTAAATCAACTATGGAAGTTCTGCACTGTTGTCTGTTTCTGAGAAAGTCGCAGAAGTTCTTCTCTAATTGCTTTGATAAGAGAGGCTGATGAGTAACCTGGCTGGAGGTCCTCAGTGGAACTGGTGGTGTAGCAAAGGCCCTGGCCCTGAAGGCTGTTGTGTGGAAGCTGAGCAGGAGGTGCTGAGGGCTGCCTGGCTGAAGTCCTCGGCATCTGGAATACTGGTGAGGAGGAATATTCTTGGTGTCCATGCATATGCATCTGGAAAAAGGGAGAAACCATTACTGTACTTTCTGAATAAACATGATTACCCCAGAAAAGACAAGAAAGCAAAAATGCAAAGAACAGGGGAGAAAGCAACATGGAGATGCTTCTATCTGCTGCAACGGTTCTTCTGTTACATGAATGAGTGATGTCTCTTATGGAGCACAAAACAACAAGTGTACACAAAACTGTTGGGCTGCCTCAAGTTCAGAGACCCCCTTTCCAATCTATAGTATGCTTAGGAACTGAAATGGAAGGAGGTGGGGAGAAACCCCACAGGCCTGGAAATCAACAGAATTGGCTTCTCTTACCATCCACTCCCATTAACTTCCTAAAAGACAGCAGGCAAATCACTTTTTTTTTCCTGGCTGTCATTTCTCCATACTATTTATAAGCAGAGATACTACAATTTCCACCTTCCCTTTTTCTGTCTGCTTTGCCTGTTCAGACTGTACACTTTTGAGAGCCCTGTGACTGACCAGTGCCCAGGAAAACACTGTCAACAGAAGAAGCAGCAGAAGAACTACTCGAATTTGAAAGATCAGATTTTTTCATACTCAGTATATGAGAAATGCTGTCCCAGCTTAGGAACAATCATTGTTTCAGGTCAGTAAGGGGTTAATTCTGCCTTTGTTCAGTAACATATTTTCTAACAGAACAAGAGAGACAGAGAACAGAAGCCTGAGTTTATGGCTTGTCTTTCTGCAAGACAATCTGCTTACACTAAAACAAAGCATGGATTTACAGTACACCAGGTGACTGCACCAACTCCCAGTATGGACACAAACAAGGTACGTTTGGAAAATCTAGATTCCAGCTGACAACCCTGAAGCAAGTGTTTCCTCTTGCCTCATACTGCTGAAGGCTGAGAGACAGCCTGAAGCAAACACTGGACACAGAGGACTGGAACGCACAAGTGAGAGCAAAGCAACGTGATCCCCTTTCAGGGGGAGCAGCAGATCCAGACCACAGCCATCACAAGTCAGGGAGCACTACCTTTCTCTGGGGACAAGCCTTAAGGAGTAGCAGAGAGAGCAGCCTGATGGGGGAAGAAAGGACAGCAAGGTCAGCTAGAAGAGGATTTAGGGGCAAGGGGAAGGGGAATGAAGACATTACAAAGCAGAGCCTAGGAAGTATATGGGGGACCTAGAGCAACAGTGGCAGCAAACACAAAAATGCATGGGAGCAAGTTCCTTCAAATCTCTCATAATACAAATGAATAAAATTTAAGCTATTTTGTATAAAGTAGAAATAATAATAGATTCTGAGTCTCTTGTGCAGCTCATGTAAAGCACTCCTCCTTCACACAGTTAATTTTGGGAGACAGATTAAGGGGAAAAGAGGCTTTAATAGAAGAATGATAGGTAAAGGTTTTCCAATTAACATCCTGTCTTATTTCTTACAAAAGAGGTGATTTCAGTATCAGAAAGGAAAGAATGGGTCTCTTGATTGTTCAGAATTATTCATTTGGCAGTGAAACCTGAAACTAATTCATACGTGCAGTCTAGAGTTGGCAAACCTGATAAGTACTCTGTGGGTTTATAGAGAAGAAATTACATAAAAAATATTAAAAGGAAACACTCCTTGATACGTGAGTCTTAACAGCAACGTAAATTATGTTCAGGTTACTTTCACATTAAAATGCACTATGTGATTCAGCTCCTATCTCACACTGCCCTAAATTACCACCGTAAGACTGGTTTCTTAAGGGAAGTTAAGGAGTCTGATGACCACAGTGTCTGGTTTTTACACTAAGTTTATCAAGGTTTTCTTTAATATCTCAGAAAAAGAAAAGGGTGTGTTTCTCTGATTTCACATATAGCATCAGAATTAAACAGGTCTGTAAAATTTCAATACCACATTGGTTTAGAAATCGAACTTCTATTAACCTACAACAGCAAAATAATAGGAGCAAAAAGGCTGAAATAATTTTTGCTGGTTTTTTTTTAAACTTCTTTACCAACAAACACACAAAAATATATAGTTCTATATAATATCTATACATTTTATATTCTTATCTAGAAACTTCTGGATAATTAACAGCAGTAAGAAACAATTGACAAAAATATATTTATTGAATTTTCCTTCTTAAGGAATGAAAGTTTATGAGATGAGAATGTAAATTTGTTAATCTCCATTTAATCCCTATTGAACTCTGGCCAATTTCAACTGAACTAGATGTATAAATATATACACAGACATACATGTGTATATGTGTATGTATGAACAAATACATAAAATTCACAAAATCAGGTATCTAATTAGACATACCTGATTTGTTATAACCTTATTTGTTATCATTGAATCTGCTTCTGAATGGCAGAAAGGTCAAGTTAAGCTGTGATCTACTGGATCTCTTAGCCAGCATGTATCTCACAGGGCCTATCTCAGGGACTTGAGAGACAACTAAGTTTGGTGAGATTTTTTTAGAGACACTAGAGTGGGCAGCTGAGTAGAAATAGAGAATGAAAGGGTAGAAGTATCTTTGGAGAAACACTGGAAACCTGGAGGAAGGCTTGGGAGAACAGTGGAAAGCTACAGGGGACTGTAGATGGGTAGGAGGTGGTGCCAGGTGGTGGAGGGAGGTGGAGATATGCAAGACGCAGAACCTATCTGTAGGAAGCCAGGCTTCAAAGCCAGGCTTTGTTCCGCTGCTCCGATGAGCACTTGCTCAGGATTGTATTTTGTGTCAGCTAAGGAAATGCTGGCATTCTCCTGGTTGCCCTGGGACTTCTGGATGGAGAATTAAGGTGAATTGATGGTACCCTGCACACTGGCTTTGGGCCGGAATGTACAAGTGAGAGGTCGTATTCCAGCCAAAAATCAGGGGTTGACTTCAGGAATAGAGGGGAGAGGATACTGTGAGGAAAAGTGCTATCACAGGAAGACAAATGCATATCCCTCTCCAGTTTGTGTGCAAGAAGAATGCTCTACATTTCAATCTCACTAAAGGCAGAGTTTGATTTTAGAAACTTGCTCAGAATGAGGGAGCAATAAGACAAGGTTTGCATAAGATCAGTTGAATAGTGTACCATAAGGAACATGACTGTCATTAAGTAAAAGCTTCATTGCCTAAATGAGGAAAGACAAATTTAGAGCTCTGTCCTAGTGAAAAAAAATCCAAATTGTGAAGGCAATTATTTAACTACAGAAAGCTAGAAGACCAAGGCGCTTTTTTTTTTTTTTTTTAAATGGGAAGAATCCTTTTCAAAAAAACCCCAAATTGCTCACAGGGAAAAGAAAGTTCAGGCAATACATGAGCTCTCCTATAACCAGATGACACCAAAACCAAATAAGTTTTAGTTTGTGATCTCCTCCTTTTGCCTGTTTTTTAATAACAAACTGAAAGAAAAATCACATTGCAGTAACATATGAACTGCAGCAACCAGTGAGCAAAAAATTCTGTCAAAGCCAAGGAAATCTTTAAACTGAGATGAACTAAAGAAAAACAGCCTGGATTTAAATGACCTGAACAGGAACATGCCCACAGATCCAGAAAAGCCATTTTCAGAAAAGAAAAACAAATGTAAAGAAAGGTCAATAAATGGTAACCCAGACATGTCTCTGAAAATGAAACTTGAGACACTAAGATCTCTCATGCAAGTGCTCTTTTCAAAGTAAATTGAAATTATGATCTTGCATTGAAATGCCACAGTTTCAAGCACAGAAAGGACATTAAATTAGGGGAAATAGATCTTTCAGCTTTGACAGTTGAAGTTTTTGAATAGTATCAAATAGTGTACCCAGTTCTCAAAAATTTTATGCTGCTCCTCTTGAGTTTATTTGGAGTGGAGGCAGCTCAATTTCACCAAAATCTAAAAACAAGCCCATTCTGCATGATCATGCAATACTGCACAGCCATGTCAAGTAGTGTGAACACACACTCTCCTAAATATGCAAAAGGAAGAGATCAGAAAAATATAATTTAAACTAACAAGAAAAAGAAGCAGCATAAAGCTGTCACTCCCAAGAGTACTGCAATGAACCTGTCACAGGTCAGTCTGCTCCAGGATGGAAGTACACCAAAGAGGGACTGGTAGCAGGCAAGTGTCTTTCTCCTGGCAAGCCCATATACTATCTTCAACGTCACACATCTGCTTGAATCAGAAATGTCAACCTCTAGAAGCACTGCTGCCAAGAACATGAAATCACTATGGCTGCCTGGACAACACAGGTAAATGAGTATGTATTCATTTACCACATCCTGCTGACTTAGGCCAGGAAAGTAACTTCTTTACAAACTCCTCTAATGTTATGTATGTACCTTTTTCTGCTGCCCTGACTCCTGCTGTTAGCACTGATACAGAAGATAAAAGAACATGATGCATACAAAATAGGACGGTAGCCTGGGATAATTTAATTCAATGTTTTCTAATTACAATGATCTCAAAATACAGAGGCATATTTCAAAGAAGGAATGGAGAGCAGTATCCACCTCTGCTGGAGCTCAGAAGCAGAATTGGATGAACTGCAATTAATGGGTGAATGCCTCAAGTGAGGAAAAAAAAAGGTTAGGGTAAAATGAGAGAAAATATTTAGAGAAGCAAAGGTGAAAGAACAGCAAGCAGAAGTCAGAAGAGCTAACAAGGGTTTGAAGAGCAAAGCAAAGAATGTCAGAGAAGCAACTAAAAATATTCCAGGGGGGAAAAAGTTCCAAACAGTAATGCAAGGAAAAAAATACCCGAACATATCACTACTTTGGAAACTATGCAAATGTGTAACAGTACTCACTGCATCTCGCCTAGCACATTCATCCTCTCCACGATACTGGGGCCACCCTGGTCCCCCCGGCTGGCCATGCCCTGCTCTGCCTGAGGGGATCTCCACTGGTTGGCCTCCGATCCTGCTAGCAATTCCCACCTGAGTGAGGTGCTGTATCTGAGAACCTTAAAAGCAAATATTGTTTTTTTTCATCTTTATACACAGTCAAGTTTGCAGGGCAGACACATGATAACATAAAACTTCGTTGGAAGCAGGAGACGAAGAAAATGGAGCTCTGTTTCTGTGCAATTAATAAAAATCAGCAGAAAGAAGGCTGTCAGTGTGGAATGAAGACAGAAATGTTATGTACATTTTGTGCAGTTCATGTGAGTGCGATGCATTTCATGACACTGCACTGAAAGAAGAGGTTGAGATACATGCATCTCTGACATGGGCTACTCTTCATTCCAAAAACATGCCAGCCCTTTCTAAACAGTGCTTACTGAAAGCTCTGGCAATGCTCTCATGTCAATTACTCAGCAGCAAAGAGAAGACATTTGCTCCTGTGGCAAACCTTATTTGCATTACACTGGCAGGACCCTAACTCTGCAGGCTGCCTCCTGTTCCATGGCTCTGAAGAACAAAATACACGACTATGTAAGAGAGTGCTTCTCTCAGCTTTGCTTAGTGGTTAAATATTAAACGATGCTGTTGTTAACTAATGAGAAGGTCAGAACACACTGTATCTCCTTCCAGCCTGAAAGCCAACCTCCTCCTTTCTCCTTTTCCTTCCCTTCCCTCCCTCCCTCCCGCTGCTTTCAAACATAAGCAAGGATAGCTGCCACCATTAATTGCAAGAGATACATAACAATATGCCAGCTTTCCTTCTTCATTAATTTTCTCCTACAGGGAAATGCCATTTATATTTTTATTCTTAAAATTACTAACAATACTTTATTATTCATTAGAAATGAAACATATTTAACCTAGATACATAAAACCGTGTGTATGTACAAAAGGGGAGGAAAAGACAAAAGGAACAGTGTGATTTACATGATGGACAATTAGATCACTTTGCTATTTTCTCTGAAAACCCCCCCAAAATTTGAGAAATTTGATATTTAGACGTAATTATGCTGAGGGACAGAAACTAAATATAAGAAGTACCTCCAAACTTTAAAGCAGAATACATATGAACATTTAGACAATAGTGTGAATCAGAGAATAATATAACCATCTGTAATAGTTACTCCATTCCTACTATTCTCATTCATTTAACATGTACAGGATGATGAGAGCAACTATCAAAACCGGGCTTCTGACGTAAGTATATGATCATATCTCCAGTCTTTTTCAAGGAAGAAAATATTTATCTGAAGAAAATTAACTGTAACATTTGCATAGCAATACAATATTTTATTCTTAGAAGTGTTTGCTGCTTAGCTGCCATGTGATATTATGTGATTCAAGATAGCATTGGTGACTGCTATCAAAATTGCCTCAACCAAATCAGGGAAGGTGATTTCATATGGGACAGCAGAAACACATAATTCAATCTAAAACTAAGAGATACTGCTTTAATGCATACAATTCTACAAAGAGACATAAGAAACACAGACTTACAGAAGTATTAAAGAATTTTACTAATCAGCATGCTGATTTGGGATGCATCAATTAGTTAATTTAGCACAGAAGAAGGAGTTTGAAATGGAAAGTTAGTATACACAGTAACCTCTAAAACAAGTAATTTTCCATTCTTAAAGAGTGGGGTTTTGTGAAAATATACTTTGTGATGACCATCGCTTGTAAGATACTAAAAAAGGGGCAAAGCACTTCCTTTTTCTGCATGGTCCTTTGAAAAGTAAAGTTAACATCACTTTGTGATCTTTTTTTTTTGGGCATTGAGGGCAAGGACCACATATCACATGTAGCAGCTGAAGGAGTATGAAGTATTAATAGTGACCTTGGCATAAGAACAGATACAGAAAAGCATCAGTTTTTTTTACTGCATATTCAACTTAAGTGAAGCGTACCTGCAGTGCTTCCAACTGGTCGTGGCCGTGCCACTGATGGCATTTCCTCTGAGTACATCCCTCTGGAGGAATACTGAACCTCAGCTGGTGGCTGCTCTCCGTGCATTAACTCTGCAGGCTGAAGAAAACCTGGCCCAAAGTTCTGCCTGTGGAAAAGGACTCTAGATTAAAATAAGTGAAATCTCTAATTAGAAACAATAATATAGGTGTGCCTCATACAGCAGTTCTTTATGCCTTTTAATGTAATTGTAAACCTTTAATGTTGAAGAAAATATTTACATCTGAAGAATATGTTTTAACAAAATTTTACACAAGTGTTTTTCACATGTTGCAGTCTCCTCAATGCAGAGGAAGAAGTTCACAGATCTTGAGATCTTATTTTCCCATTGGGGGAAAAAGTATCTTTGATGAAAAAAATAGAAAAATAAGACTTCAGCAGTGATGTAGCTGCTTACCTCAGGAACAAAGCTGACTCTACTCAAAGAGTTGCTAGGCATGCACTTTTAGTCTAAACCAAAACAAACTGCATGACATGTATTTTGTCAACAATTATTTCTTCATGAAGTATTCTGAGATTATTTCAGGAAGTTTTCAAAACTGTGCTCTTTAAGATTCATGAAACGACTCCAAGCTGCCATTAGCACATATGAAGAAATGCAATGCATACTGAAATTAATGTTTCCTTATCAATCAGGCTGGTGCTGGTAGTCACTGTTATATATTTGCTAAAAAGAGTTAACAACAGAAATGGTAATCCATCTAACTTCACTAACAGTGTGAGTGTAAATAAAGCAAAGTGAGACAAGCAGCCAAACTCAGGCACATGGAACTACACAAAGCAATGGCTAGGGATGAATTTTCCAGGCCTTTTACCACAATGGCATCTTAGCCCTCCTAGGCTAGTCTGCAGTGTATCCTATTCCTCCAGATCTCAATTTTACACTCCTTTGTTTTACTGCAAAATCCTGTGGCTGCATCTAATTCAGACTATTCTTGATTTGTGCTTTATTTGGAAAACTACCCACCTTCATATGACATCCAGATAGCAAAGAAAGCTGACATAATAAATTGCCTAATAAAGCACAACAAGTAATTGTAGATAAAAGTACCAGCTATTTGGCATGGGGGAGGTTTAAGGGCTTCAAGCTGTAACAATCCCATTGAGGAAGTGCTAAAATTTCCCCAGTTCCCTCACCTACAATCCCCACCTGTCCACTCAGCAGATCCAGAGGAAACCATTTCCAACCACACAAGCTAGTTAAAAAAAATGCTTCAATAGGTAGGTAATGTTTAACAACATCACTTCTTTTATGTTAATCACTGTAATCAGTAAAAGATGTAATCATCTGGCCCTTTATGCCTGCAATGTTGAGCTGAAATTTTGAAGCTGATGAATTACTACAATTTTTTGATGTTGTTTAAAGAAAATATTTTCTCAACATTACTGCAAATGTGTTCTTTTTGTGCCAATTTTTCAGAGGACGAGAAGCAAATTCTTTATTGCTGATGTGTTTGCACTTGAAAGGTTCACATTTAATAAGGCTTCACCTTCTCAATCTTCTTCATAATAGATAGCTATAACTTCTTTTTGAAGTCAAAGATCAGCATAAGAGTATAAAACCAGAATACAGCTCCGCATCTGTATCAGACTTTCTAGTGCTCCTTCCTATTTCCAGACTGAAACTCAGCTTTCAATTTTTGCACATCCAAAAAAACCCCAAAATTATCTCCAGTCATTTAAGTCAGGAGATACCGCTCCAAAAATCAATTTTACACCACTAATCCACTATAGTTCAGTATACCTATCTCTGTTACATGATTCAATATCCATTTTCTGGCAAAAGCTGTCCATTGTGCCTTTATGACTGCCTAGCTGTTATGTGACCTAGGTCTTTTACATTTAATTTTTTTCCCCAGGTTGGTTCCACCCCATTAAAGATGCTGATGGTGTTATTACAGAGAAGAGAACAGTATGCTCTCCCAACTATTATTCCATGCACTGGATATTTAACCCAATGGACTATGACATTGATACATGCCACCTAATCACACTGACCTCAGGTTATTTTTCCTTCCTCTAACCGGTGCACTGCTTCTATCAATTTGTTTATCATTATCTTCAGATTTTGAGAATAACTCCCACTGCACAACCGTGACAACTCTTTCCTTGTTTTCTATTGACCAAGCTTTAGCAAGGTTTCTATTTTAATGAAAACTTAGAGGAATTCTTTCTGTTCAGATCAATGACTTTACAGATTGTTAACTTAATCTGTTGACACTGGCAAAGCCAGCATATGAACTTTGACAATTTACATAAATTCAGACTGCCTATGCCAAAGCATGATAAGCTTTTGAAGAAAAAATACATTGTGAAGACACTGTCTTGCTCAGGTGTATTAACATGGACTACAGCACTTTCATGATTAATTTATCACATTTTCCCTGAATATTTAACAGGCCATCAAAGACAAAATCTCCTCAATAACAAACACTTGGTTATGCTTTACACTGGCAGTCTCAAAGCTAATAATCTTCAAGGTAGCCTAAATTACAAAGAGTACACCACATGCCATAATGTGTGCCATTTCATGTATGCTCCACTCCCACTGAAACTGTCACCTCCAGCCAAGAACTAAGCAAGACGCTTACAAACTCCTCCTTTTCTACTGAGTCTTCTCAAAATCAGGTTGCAGAACAATGAATAAAGGAAAGTTCTTCACAGCCATTTTACTATCGAGTTTCCAAGGCAGTGAAGGCTTCAAGTGAATTCTGATGAATGACATGAATAGCTGTGGGATTTCATCTCATATGGTGAACTCTAAGAAGGTAATGAGAGAGCAGCACAAGGCCACCATTTTACCAGCCTGGCTGCAGCAGTTTGGAGAGGGTGAGACAAGTCTCATCCCAGTGAGTACCAAGTGTCCGACTTCACATGTGGTTAAAACACATGAAACAAATGTGAAATTAACAATCACCTGGACAACCGTTTTCTCCCCTTTACACAATTCTCCCACAACAAGGACAGGAGAAGATGGAAAATTTTTCTTCCCCAGATTTTATAATAATAGGGCTGCAAGGCAGACTTTGTGAGGGTCACTGTGCTCTGTCATTTATTCTCAACTCGGCTAAAAATAGAATGAATCTGTTAGTCATATGAAAGCTGTTGTGAGTGAGTGTTGCCCTGAGGATATAGAAACAAGATTAAAGCAAGAGTATTGGGAGAATTACATGCGTCTGTGTAACTGTTTCAGGCTCTCCAAAAGCTCAGTGGTTTAGTGAATATTGAAAGGATATCTCTATAGCTGAGGGGCTAAAAACCCATTTCATTTAAACAGAGGCTTGGATTCCATAAAGCATTCCATACGTCATTTATGCTTCATAAATAAATAACACAGATTGGATCTGGACTCCTGTTACTTCTCATTTATACAGTACTTTGCATAATAATATATCAGTGCCAGTAATAAATCCGGAGTAATTGCAAGGAAAACAATAAATTATAATTTTATCAGTAAAAAGCTACCTTGGTAGGAGACCTGGTGCTGTTGGCGGAGTCATTCCAAATTCCATGTATCTCTGTCAGAAGAATGAAAAAAACCACCAAATTAAAAGCAAAATACATACCTTGGGAAGACCACAGTCAGCCTTTTAAGTGATGAATGGCAGAGATCACTAAGCCTGTATGTAGGACTTTACGGCAGCCATAAGAACTTTAGTTTTTCTAAGGAGCACAAGAAAATCTGGGAATCACTGCTACAGCAGGTACAGTCTCTTCTGTGAGACCAGTCTTAATTTAAAAACTTTTCAGGAATACTTTCTCACTTGAAGAAGATCAAGAAATGCTCCAAAGTCTACTTAGCAAAAAAATAAGCTTTGCATTTGGAAATCTCTTTTGACCTCAAACAGCATCAGACTATAGCAGAGAGACTACAAGGTTCAGACTCATCAGAACTTGGGATGACCTACAAGATTATCCAAGTGTTTCAGTGCTCCACCAAAAGTGAAAAATCAGACACAGAAACACTGCTTCCCTGTATCTTTTCCCTTCGTGAAAGCTTTTTGATATCCTGCTGAAAAATATGACCTATGCCAAATACATTCTTTTTTCATGGTCAAAATAGGAACTACCATTCTTATTAAAAAAAAAAAAAAAAAGTTTTACTGTCAGACACAGCAAGACTGACTTGTGAAAGATCCTAACTGAGAAGAACTGAAATTATTCTTGTCTTGGGTTGCAATGCAGGATGTAACCAAAAGTATGTATTCTACTACCATCTGTTAAAACCAGGTGGGGCAGTGTTCTTTATCTTTTCCATGACCCATCCTTCCTCCAGGAGGATATCTTCTGTTAATGGGCCATCGAGTCCCACTGCCTGACTGATAAAATTCCATCATCCCACTGGGAGATGCTCCAGCCAGGGGGAGGAGCCAAGCCTTTCCCACCTAGATAAAAATCTGAGATTTGGAACATCAGAGCAGCCTTTTTCCACTGGACTCCAGAAGAAAACCAGACCCTTCTACATCATCACTGGACCTTCAGAGAAAAACTGCATCCTTCTATAAGACCACTGCTTCAACAAAATCACATCTGTCACTCCAGGAGGACTGCAGCCACCATTTAGTCAGACTGCACCAACACCCTGACTGACATGGTGTCAGGTTGTATTCTGACTCTGTCAGTGTTGTGTTTTTTTGTACTACTGTAATTTTATTTTAATCTTCCTAGTAAAGAACTGTTATTCCTATTCCCATATCTTTGCCTGAGATTGCCTTAATTTCAAAATTGTAATAATTTGGAGGGAGTTTACATCTTCCATTTCAAGAGAGGCTCCTGCCTTTCTTAGCAGACACCTGTCTTTCAAACCAAGACAATCCTAAAGGAAAACTCCTATCTTCTCTTGTGGCTGAGATGGGAAAAGAGAAAAGAAACCAAACAGCTCAGAAAGCAAGTTCACCACCTTGTGACGGTCTTTTCTGAATTCTCCTTGTTCCAGGAATGTTCTGCATTTGTGGTAAGCCCTGACAGCAAGGGCACAACAACAGTGGCTGTGGCTCAATGGGTGCTAACTCCCTGCCCAGAGACGCCGTTTCAACTGCATCCCAAACTTGCTGTTTGCTGCCTGAGCTGGCCCACGAGAGCATCCCCCTGCGTGCCCTGCTCCCATCCCTGCCCAGCAGCTGTTACCGGCTGTGCGGCGGGGACGCCGGGCGGAGGCACGGCCGTGGCATTGGCAGCCTGGCTGCTGGGAGCCACCAGCGCGAAGGCGTCGTCCAGCAGCGAGTGCATGGTCTGCCGAGCCTCCTCGATGGACGGCTGCGGGGGCACATACTGCGACACCGGGTGCGAGGGCAAGCCGGGGAACTTCCCCAAATCCGCCGAGGATGATGTCTGCGGTTCAGCAGGCAAGTCTGGATCAGACTGGAGGAAACACAAAGAAGGTGAAGGGCGGTCACAGAGAAGATCTAACCAGCTTCCAAGCCCCTGTGGGCCTTCAGTCTGAGCAGCAGTGTCTTTGCCAGAACCACAGCACCTGCCCTTACCCTCCCTGCTTCTGCATGCACATACATAACACTGGCAGCTCAAATACTTCATTCAGTGTCATCTGAAGGACTCGGATCTCAGGTAAGGCAGCAGAGCTTTGTGCAGGAGTTACTCAGCTATAACAGAAACCTTATGGTTTACAAGCATGTAATGAAGTCATGCAGAGAACATTTCTCCACCCAGAAAAAAAAACCAATAACCTCTGTCTATATCTTTGCAGCTTTTGCAGTTCTAAGAAATTAATTCAGTCTTTAGCTTATAACTGACCACATCAGCAGTAATATTAAACAATTATCACCTCCTAGAAAAACACAGAAAGGAAGCTGTTAAGGAACTAAGTGGTTACCTGCATGGAACTTGAACTTGGGTGCATCACCTGAATAGGATTCATGTAAGTGCTTCATTGCAGCAGTACCTTACGCATGCATCATAATTACTACCTGGGATATTACCACATGGGCTTATTGTTCATCAGTGAGAGGAAATTAAATGAGCTTTACAGCAGCAGACTTATTATCAGAGCTCATTCTTACCACTGCATGCAGACTGCAAAATCAGTTGTCAAGAGGCACAAGCCTCTACTTTATTAGGAACTTAGCATTCTGAGCAGTCTCACTGCAGATGCCAAAGGGGCTGAGCCTGCTGTGCGCCATGTCTTAATTAAACAGCTTCAGATGATAATTCATTCTACTGCAGCATGACATTAAAATCATCACACTCATGTTTGAAGGCAAAGAGAAACTGCAGAAATTGACATCAGAGTCGCCTGACTGCATATGTGGCTAACAGTGAAATTCTTAAAATTATTAAACCATCTTTAAAGAGAAAAGCTGTCCAGAGGCTTCCAGTATTAGCATTTGGCTTCATGGAATCTGCTTAGAAGTGGTTAAAGATGCCTAAATACTGTTTGTCACATGGATATGACTGAACAGAAGTATTCTCTAGCATCTTTCTTTTTTTAGATGTGAAACAAAATTTATTTTCAAGACATTGCACTAGAATTTTTTCAAGTTACTGTAGTACAAAGATGCGTTTATCATTAATAATTAATTCCCACATTTGAAAGATGAGAAAATTTCTCACAAAAAGACCCAAGTCTTCCACTCTGTAAGAGCAAAGGATGAAATTTTCTGTAATATATGAATATATAATATCCAGCAAATTGGACTAGAGTAGAACTATGTTCAAGATATTGTGGAACATATCAAGCACACTTTCATGTGCATAACATAGTGGCATTAATGAAAACAAGGCTTTGGTTGTTGGCCTCTGTAAGATCAAGGAATACTTGGCAGAATTTTTCTGCTTAATAATGAGAGCCTGTCAATGAAATTCTTAATTCACTTTGATTTGGACGCTAACTACATGACTGAAACTAACCGTATCATATGGACCATGAACAGAAGGCCAAAAACCTGCCAATGTCACAACTGTCATCATTATCAAAACACTCCTGCCATTCAAGAGACATACATACAATATATGCAGAATTATTGACTCCTGGAGGCCTTTTGTATGTCCCATCACTGTCAGTTGTGATTAACCTGTCCTTTTCAGCATCAATTGGACTTCCATTTATCTGATGGCGACGGCGTTGCTTGGGAGAACGTTTTGCACGAGAACTTAACAGGAAAAAAAAACAAAAAGCAGAGAGAGACAATGGTAATCACAGTTATTTTTGAAATTTTTCTTCTCATCCCACTCAAAGTTTAACCCCTCTAGCCATTTCCTCCAAGTCATCCTTGGATCAGCCCCGTTTCTCTTCCATTTCCCAGTTTGCCATGCCAGTCCCATTAGGTAGCTCAAATCTCTTTCCTCAAGCTTCTCTTAATAACACTCTCATTGGCAACTCTCCAAAACATCCCATTCTTTCCTTAAATTCTCTCCAGAGTCACCTCCCTCCTACATTCATCTATCCAAGTTGCCTGTGTGCCAGCTCCCCAGCCCAGTGTGTGACACATCTGCAGCCACAGAACAGACCACACTGCCAACAAGGCTTTGTGCTTGCTACAAAGGGTTTAAGCCCACCAGGCAAACCAGCGGAGGAACCCACACCACCACCTTCTTTTGAAAGAAGAAAAGCTACTTTCTATCAGTGCAGAAGCACCCACTGGGCACCGGTGCTCCAGGAACAAAGTGCCTGTATTCATAAGCCCAAAACAGAACCCAGGGAAAACTTTCCCTGAAAATACAAGGCCAGGAAGGCAGATCTGTGAGGCTGACAGATGTGCCTTATAAACTTTTATGTATTCCCTCTGGGTAATCTTACTGCTTTGTGAACTTGCTTTTAACATTCAGAATCTTCATTCTTTTTAGGTTGTTCAAGGTTTTCCTTATTTTACATATTCCTCTCCCCCCGCTCCTGCTTTGTAAAAATATTATTACTTGATGGTTATATTACTTGCATCTATACTACTTGCAGGTTTCTTTTTTAGTGCTGATATTGCAATTTTGATCCCTCTAAACCTCACAAGAATTATTCAAACAAATGGCAAAGCAAATACTAAATTGTTTTAAGACTATTTTCATATATTTGGGTTTATTTATTAAGGATTCACTGCTGAGAACTTCAAAAATAATTTGAAATCAAAACATAGTGACCTATACTGAAATAAATAGAAGTGTTTAGAACAACCCAATCCTTTTCACCTAAATAACTAAAATTCAACTAGTGATCAAAATGATTTTAAGCTCTGACAATTAAGTAGTACAATTTTGATGTAGTTTGGTCATTGACTCTGAAAGAAAATTGTTCACTGCATCTTTGAAATCTCTACCTCTTCCTGGGCTCTATGAAGACAGTAGGCACACTGCCTCCAGGGTCCAAGATCTTGTCAATCTGCATCTGTGCCTTGCGATATATTCTGTGCTGCTCTTTGGAGTCAACCACCACCACGTCATCCACCACTGGAAATTCATAATGCCCTTTACGCTTGGCGCGGAGGCGAATCTTATTGCGGTGATGCTCGATCTCGGATTTATGCCTCAGGGCTGTTTGTATCTTAAAGAAGGAGAAGAAAAAAAAAAAGAAGAGGAGTATTTTTTCAGTTGTCTATTTTGCAAACTGGATTTTGCTGCTCTCCTGTAAACCTCTCCTCCCCATCTCTCTGCCTGCCCCTGCCTCCCTCACCCTAATCTCTGAAGGACTAAAGTCACAAAATTTATGAACACACTTTCCTTCCTGGATATTTTGCAGTCTCCCCATTTTCTCCCCAGGTAGATGTACTATTATACACAACATGATTGCCAGCACAGCAGGTGCAATTAGAGGGAAGTGGCAGTTTGTTAACAAAAGGCAGGAGGAACACAAAAAACTCCTGCTGTCTGCCAGACGTAACACTGCTCTGAAAAAATAAGACTAACCAGTCTGTAGTTAGCTATGCTAGGCAAACAGATAGATATTTGATCAACAGTGTTAAAATCTGATACCTTTTGCCTTAAATGACCTTCATCACACAAGAAGCAAGAACTACAAGAGCCAACTGAGCTCATAACTCAGTGCCGCTGCTGTGCATGAGAGGCTGCCACATGCTATTCAGGAACACAGCAGCAAAACAAGGGGCCAGATCCTCAGATGAACATGGCACTATCAGCTCTACATCATCTTGGAGGCTGAGTTTTCATGCTTCTGTCCTACCTTGTTTCAAATTTCATGGAGTATATCTCATTATCTGGGTAAAGCTATTGTAACACCACACTTTGTAAGTCCTGGCCCAAAACCCACTGAAATAATTCTGATTACTGGTAAACACTTGAGCACCAGATTAGGTAGCAACAACTGCTCTGCCTGTGCTGGACAAGTTCTGGAACATATCTGCATCAGCAAATTAAGAACCAAATAAAAACTGATTTTTGTGTATTCTCTCATGAAAATTCAAAAAAAAGAAAGCATTTATAGGACACAAGTCAGACTTGCTCTCTATGTTTATAGTTAGAAACCTGTGTCTTCCCCCCATACAGACAGATTTCTGTTTTCTGGCTTCACTTGCCTGCATATCCTACATATATCTATCTATATATATCTATATATTGGCCTCTCTTCAGTAAGGTATTGAGAAACACAGATTCTTAACTAGGTTCAGTTACAGGTTTGAGTAACCTTCCAATCTGTATTATGAAAAAACGTCATCTTACACCTAGTACCAAACCAGGATGCAGTGCTACTGTCAGGGAGTGTATGATATAATTTTACAGTGCACCACCACTCCTCATGTCCCAGGCATGCTCATATTATGCTTACAGTAGCATGAGCCTCAGAGAAAGCAAGAAATTTCTTATGTTTACTGTCAGGTAAACACATTGGAAGTTGAAAGCAATGAACTGGGCTGCAAATTCACACCTCAGAATATTTTGAGATAACTTCTTTTTATAACCAACATCCTGAGTTCTGAAAAGTAAAAGAATGGTGTAGAATGAAAACCAACGTGGGCCATATGTTCCAATCCTCATACATTAATTCACACAACTCTCTTTAAGTCATGTCCTGCTGACTAGCAAAATGATGCTAACACAAAGGTATCCTGACCATCAAATTCTCTCTGTGTTTAAATTTTGGTTTAGACATCTCTTAAAAACATGTCAGATAATTTCTCTGGATGGAAACAGGATTATTCCTGTAACTTGTCAAGCTTTAACTCCTCAGGAATTTACAAGGAACTCCCAATAACAAGAAACTGGATACTTTTCACTTCCCCCTTGGCTGGGCATACAATCCTCCAAGAACATTCAAAGTACTTTCCAAGATACCTCTTTATTAATTTTGTTGGTCTCTGCTATGCGATCAGAGAGCACTGAGTTCTGAACAGGAGGTGCTGCCATGGGCTGCATGGCAATCAGCTGGATCTTGCTTGGGACCCGTCTGCTGGCATCTGAGGAACGGGACATCCTGTCCACATGTTCAAAGATAGAGGCTGAGGAATGCTGTTCGTTTCCACTGCTGGTCTGAGGAGGCCCTAAATCATCAGAACCAAACAGAGAGAAGCGGTGCTGCCAGGGTTATCACAGTCAAATGTTAAGCTCTACAGATGCTGTGCTACAAAAGTATGCCCTGTTTTCCATCTGTGTCTAATCTGCCCTACAGGCCTTCCAGCTGACTCACATTTAGTGTACAACAAGTTTACCCTGTGGTTTGCAAATTATAAACATTTTCCCATTATACTTCCAGAAGGTGAATTGTCATTATTTCTGCAAATCAAACTCTTGGCACTTGCAAAGCCCAAAATCCCAATCTACTTTACTTCATAAAAAACTGTTTAAGTATATTCCGCTAATGATACCTCTTATCAATACTTAAGGAGATGCAAATTGCTCAAATGGGGGTTCAAAGAGCAATGAAAGATGGCTCAATGCAAAATGCATTTCTTAAGTGATAGGGGTGATACAGGAACAAACAAAAAACCCCTTAGAAATCCACACAAAACACAAAGAATTTTACAGACATTTTACTGATTAACACTTTTAAAGCAGATGTTTTCTCTGTGACATAATAAATAGTTCACGTAATAATAAGCAGGTGCATAAATACTGTCATGTTGTAATTTGTTGAAGAGGTTGAACCAACTCAAATACAATCAGCAAAAGACATTATGAAAACCAGCTTGCACAGAAATGCAACCCAGGTCCTGCCAACAGCTAATTACTTGAATAGAAATGGGTCATCTTCCTCAAAAGACTTGAAATCTATAGGATCATCCCAGTGATTAGCAGTTAAGCACAGACTTAGTAATTTTTTTCTGAGTTAGACCTAAATCAGAAACTGTTATGCACATAAGGCTTGCAAAAGCTATTGAAAACTTTCAAAATAACCTTTTGTCTTATCCATGTGATAAACCTACACATTCTCAAACTGCTTTTCACCATGAAATACAAGCAATGACAGATCAAGACTTGTGACTCTCCTTATGAAGGAACACAACAGTGTTGAGGGACATAGTCCCACATCTTTCCACAGACTTCTAATAAGGGGATGTGGTTCTCGATATTCAAATTGGGAGGGAAATCTAATTTGATTCTGATACAGAATAAACTGTTGATCAACACGACCCAACTACAACAGACAGGAAGGGAAATAAAATAGTCACTGCTGTGATCCTGTTGCAACATGTGCTGGTAACACAGGATAAGGTTCAGAAGAGGAATGAATCCTATCTTCTGTAGAAGGTCACAGTAAATGACTTGCTCCTCTCCTTCCCTCTTCCAGCACAACAAGGGAGCAGGACAAGAAAGAAATAGTACGCTTTATTATATTCACAGCATACTACTTTTGGGCTGGAAAGCAGTCTGGCCACAAGTTAAGCAAAATCCCTATTCATATTTCTCAAACTTGAACAAAGCATTGTCAAACATACACATTTATAAAAAGCGTGCATCATTTATAAATGTGATTTCTCTGAATAAGTGCTCTTAAAAAGAAGGTAAACAGCTCCATTCAAGACCTCTGTGCCCCACATGTTTTGCAAGACATGAAGCCTAAATGAAACATATCCACGTCTCTTCTGCAGCTATTTGTATCATCTTAACCATTTGTCATCTTCACAGCCCCGTTTTCATGCATCTCTCAGAAGTGTGCAAGCATTGCCTCTCACAGAGAGGGGCACAAGATATATTAAGGAGTTAGTGTGAATCCCTCAGAGCAATTGTGTTGTCAACAGAAATCTGAAATTCTGCATCCATATTCTCCATACATTAGTAATTTTTTCCTCACCTTTTCACTCTATCATCTGTTCCCAAGCTCACTGACCTCCAACGTAAAATTTTAAGGATATTTTCATATTACTTGGTTAGTGAGGTCCAGTATTTTCAACTACACTGAGCATTCACTCTGAATCTTTATCATTTCATCCGTAACTTTCCCTTGCACACACATAAACAAGTGCTTGGCAGAGGCCTCTTTGCTGAAGGGGTTCTTAAACTCGTAAAACAGAAGTACCACTGACAAATTTTGCTAAGGCCCTACAGTAACACCATATGTTACTCCTTTTTGCAGAAAAGATACACACAAAAAAACCCTCTCAAGCTGCATCTGACCTTTAAATCCTCTCTGTGTGCCTACACTCAATGTGTCTATAAATACCAACCAAGATGGAAGTACAGAAAAGTAGATAAAGTCAGGAACAGCATAGCACTGTATACATTCAACAAAAGGAGAAACAATTTCTAACTCAACACGTGAACGAGGTCCTGTAGAAGTTGTGACAGAGAGAATAAGAACAATTTCTCATTTCAAAGTTCTTCTATTACACTATTATTCACATTCAGATAATCTTCCTTATAAAGCTATCAGATGGCACTACATGAATGAAATTTTGATTTCAGAATAATTCAGCTGAGGCTAAAAAATAATGGAGAGGTACTTAATACCCCAGTACTGGTCAGATCATGTTTTAACAACCATTCCCTAGAGATAACATGCAAGGATCAATGTTCATCACTGCTCCCTGAGTGGAAACCATTAATTGAACTGAAATGTCAGGAAGCTATGACTTCATATGAAAACCAATACAGCTGGAGACAGAGAAAGGCTATTGCTTCCTGCACCCTCGAGAGACACAGCAACGAAGGTGCACAAGGCCTCATCCAAAATCAGATAAAGTCAAGGAGGGATTCTTCAACTCATCCACTGGTACCTTAACCATGCCAGAGTATGCAATTAGAGATAAATTTCAGTTTCTTTGTATCCCAGTAGGTGATATTCCTAGGATGCAGCTGATGACTCATTACACCCACCAATGGAAAACAGCATAGTACAGAAGGATGGACAGAAGGTTGGCTACTATAGGATGGTCAGTGCTTTCAGAGGACATAGTCCTTATTTTATCACTAGATGTGCTATACATTATCAAAGACAGCATCAGCTTTCTCCTGCCCTATGTTTGCTGTGCCTCAATCCTGGCAGAGAAAACACTAGTTACAACAAAATATTTGTGTTTCTTTGCAGGTAGCTCATGGTTTTTTTTGGGCTTTCAGTAAAGACATTAATTCTAATATAATCTACAACTTGTCTATACAAAACTGGTTTCAGGACCAATAGCTGCCTTAGTTTTGCTTCTTTCATAGTGATGTTTTTCTCAATAACTTGAAAGAATTGGGAGGAAAAAAATTAGAAAAATGTGCTGGATTACTATAATTTGAGTTACTGAGACTTTTTATATTTCAATAGCTCAAAAGCTATTTTATTTTCTTAGACTCAGAAGACAAACTCTTCCATCCTTATTTTTAAGACATAATTGCAGCTACCCCAACACCCCTATTCATATTTGTACTCAACTATCAGCTCTGGTTACTTACCCACTCTGTTTGCTCCTGACAACATAAAGGAAAAAGAAGAGACAACACAGTAATTATGACAAATAATTTAGTTAGAATGGAAACTGGGAAAAACCACAGCAGTAAGATGATTGCATTTACTTTTGAATGAAATGCATGAACTTGGATCAAACTGCCAAATCACAGCTGCACAAAAAGGGAACTGAATCGCCGATTTAGTAGAGAGCTCTCTGCAGACAGTGCCTTCAATTCTGAATGCTAAGAATAGTCCCTATGATTTGCAAACTAGAGGCACCCAATACTGAAAAAATAGTGCATTTTACCCAGTAAGGGCATGATAGGTTCAAAGGACACATTTTACACAGTCTCCTCGCTGTCTTTACCAGGTAATTCAGATGCAGCATAACGTAACATTTCTACACCAAAAAGAAATGTTAAATGTTACATGAAATTTTAAATCAGATAGAAAATGAAGAGACGAATTTGGAATTCCCAGGTAAGAAGAAAGGGGAGAACACTAAAACAGAGCAACAGAATTCAAGTCAGATAGATTGAAGGAACTCAAACCCTCCTGAGATGTTCTCCCATCTTTTCAAATATATAAACATACGTATTTTAGAGTACCGCTAAGAAAAATAGTAGCACTTCAACTGGAAGCAAGATAGTTCTTTATAAAAAAATACCAGTGTTATTAACATAATAGCACTGAATTTTGACTGTTGTAATGTACAATCATGCAGGCATTTTGATGATTGAATCACAACTCATTTGTAAAACTTTCACCTCTCTGGCATCTTTTTTTTCATATCACTTTTCCAAAGTTACTGTTACAGACACACTCCCCCTTGGTCGGAAGCCCTGCTGTGACCTCTACTGCCCATGTAACTATCTTCAATTCTGCTACCATGAGAGACACATTTAAGAGGAGCCCAGCTGGAAAGAGTTTTTCTGGGGGTGTGTGTGGGACAAAAGGAGGCAAGATTAATTCCTGCTAAGCCATTTGTTTCAAAAGCTTGCTGGAATTAAAGGAATGTATAGCTCTTCAGTTTCAACAGGAGAAACTAAACCAAATATGAAGAGATTTTCTGCAGCAAGAAGCAGAAAAATCAACAGCCAAACACAAGTTTAGAAAAGTTACAGCACCAGAGTAACTCTTCAGCCTGAGTAAAGCAGTAGAGCACACAAGAAGGAAAAAAGAGTAACAAACCCTTCTTCACTGCCCTGCGTGGCTTGCCCTCGTTTGCAACAGTTGATGGTCTTGCATTTTCTTCTCCTGTCTCTCTCCCACTGGATTGTTCACTTGCTGTGGATTCAGCATCTGATGGTGAAATTCTGCCACAAACATTACAAAACAAACCAACATGTAACACAAGTTTGCAAGGGGCATAATTCTCACACAGCAAGAATCCTGTGCTAAAATATCTTGTGAAGTCTGCTAAAATTTTCCTCTGTTTCTAAGTAAAGTTATAATACATTATCATAGCTAGATATTCATTGCCACGATGTTACTGTTGTTGTGTGTGAAAAATGACTGCAACACAATTCCCATATGATAATATTATTAAGTAATCTTTCCTTTAAAATACACTATAAGAAAAAGGTCTGCATTTGTAACTAGCAATTTACCTCTCAGAAAGAAAATAATTATAATTAGGAGTATGAAATCCACGTAGATAACTAGTCTAACATTTAGCCTTGGTGCTCTCTTGCTAACAATACAAATCTATGTGAATATTTTTCTGACTAGTCAAATGTAAGGCAATTCAAAAATGCTTCTTTTATATATTTATTCTATGCAGTCACAAGATTCTTAAGAACATTTGTTATCTAAAAAATTACAATCTCAGTGCTTGCAGCTTTTGTAGGCAATACAGAAAAATAATCTTCCCCAACAAAATACTTCAGCTGTAAAATTATTCTGATAGAATTAAAAAAAAAAAATACAGGGCCCTCACCACTGCCTGACACCAAAACCTGTCTTTTCACATGGGATCAGCCTTTATGATAGTGTCTCTAGTGACCATTTTATCTTGCAAACACTCCTATTCTGGCAGGAAGTTAATCATGGAGAGTGTGCACATGTCTATGCATTAACATCATTAATGCAGGATTTGCTTGGGCTAGATGGGTATCTGAACTAGTTACTGAGGCTCTTGGCTAAACATCAACCTGCCTAGAGCTCACAGACTAAGATAACTATATGCAGCCTGACAAATCCATTGAAGTTAAATCTACTCCTTGCAGGCTCTAAATTCAACTTCCCTTTTTCTCCTCCCTAAACAATGCCCTGATCTGCAGGACTGTAATACTAATGTCACATCCCAATTAAAAAAAAATAATAGCAGGGAAAAGAGGATAAATGGTCCTCAATGAGCTTAGAGATCTGCATCACTGCATCTTTTTCTATGGGGGAGAGGGTGTGCAGAGCTATCATCTCCACCACCTTTGTCCTGATTCAGCAGAGTACGAGACTGGAGTTCTGTGTCCAGATCTCCCACTGACTCTGTTTCATCTCATTGTGCTCTGTATTTCCCTTCATACTCTTTTCTCAGCATATCCAAATTATCACCAAGTTATAGGAACATAGTGTTGAGTCAACATCAGCCATTTCTTGTAAGTGCTGAGGAATATGCAGTTATGTACTCTCAAGTCAAAATCACAGGTCAAACTCTCAGCTGAAGCCAAGGGATGCTGAGCTTTCTGAACACAGCTGTTCTTGTTTGTTGTTTCTTACAGATATAGAACATGTACTCACATCACCACTAGATTTCCTGGCATGTAACGTACAACTCTGAGCTGAACTGTGATGAACTGAGTTCTGTATTTCCTCACAAAACATCAAGCAGCTAAACTCAACACAACACAGTATGATACCATTTCACATTTCAACTTCTGCCTTGGGTAATAAATGTTTCAAATCGCAAACTGACATGGGCACATCAGCATGGTAGGGAGATGATGGCAACATCTCCATAGTTAAGCCTAAAGGAAGATTTGTTCTTAAGGGAATATGAGGGAGAAAAGGGAGGTTCTCTTTTGAAAATATTTCAAGTGTCCGAATACAGGTCAGTCACTCTTACCTCTGTGCCTAGGAAGATCACAGAGCAGATTTGTGCAGGGAACTATGCTAAGGCACATGAAAATAAGAAAGGGCTTGGTGACAGCCAACATGGCTTCACTAAGGGCAAATCACACCTGAATTACTTGGTGGCCTTCTACAATGGGATCACAGCATATCATTAGAATGTTGGCTTCTGAAATTTCTCCTGCTTAATTTTCTGAATTATTCTAGATGAAATACAGTAGCAACCTCAAATTTAAACTTATTTCTTATGCTTATCTGCTATAAATATAGATGCCTTCCCTTCCCCCACATATCATCTCTGTCCTAGGCCACTTCTGAACTTATTAAAAGAAGCACAGAAACACTTGTCTTTCAGATTTATATTACTTTGTTTTAATTTATGTAAGCTTCACCAAAATTAGTATAGCTCATTTTTTTCCATTATTTTCTAGTTTTGCCCACCTTCCACTGTACCACTATCAGTCTCCTACTTACAAGGCCTGTAGGGAGTTAGGAAGACAGGCTTAGCATCTGGAAGGGAGAAACTGAGCTTTACGAAGCCCACATGGGGAAGATGAAGCAAAGATCTTAAGACAACTGGGGCTTTAGAGGAAGCACAGAGGGCTGAACAGAGGAGCAAGCTGTGTTGCAGAGACCTGCAGCTCAGTCAGAATCACCATTAGTTTCTTTCTCAGCTCATCCAACCCTGCCCTTGATTGTTTGCTTTTTTTTTCCTCTCACTGTGCAGTATCACATAGATATAAGCATAGGGAATATAGAGCTGGAGACAAAGAAGTGTGAGAGCCAGGGAGAGGAAGAATTACTGGAAAGTGTAGATCAGAGGGGATCTTCTCAGAGTTCTATTATTTTTCCTACGTGTTACCTTCTGTATTTTTTTGTGCGGATCCATCTCTGTTACACAGCTTTGTTACATCATATATCTTAAAAACACAATTTTTTCCAGCAAGGGACAGTCACATCATGTGATTACTGGAAAAGGTTAGGAAAATTCTGCTGATAGACCCTTCTCCATTTGCACAGCTGTGAATTACCATTCCTTTTTCTGAGTAAGGCTCATTTGCTACAAGACACGCTCCCCCCCCCCCCCCCCCCCCCCACCACACACAACA